>JAFBMS010000203.1:230000-240338 GCA_019788955.1 Albula glossodonta
GAAGTGGAGTGTCACTGAATAGAACTCTGGTAAAAAAAATGAACCAGTTGTTGTTTTTTTTTTTTCCTTTTCTTCTGAATAACAAAACCAAGTTCTGTTCAGAGGTCTCGTCTGAGTTTCATTCTCAATCTGCTGATCTTGGGCTGGTTCGTTCTTTCTCTTTCGAGCGAAGCAGCAGAAGGGTATTCTCGGAAGAGGATGACTTACATCCTTTTCTGAAAATCTCTTTGGTTTTTGGTTCAGAAAAAGGGGATACTGGGACAGAATGCTTCCCTCTGAGCAGAGGGGGGTGGAGATGGGGGTTGGGGGGGGGGGGGGGTTGGTTGCGTGCCGGTGGTTTTTCAAACGCAGAGCCTGTACAGTTCACAGATGTTGTGAGCGGTCGCTCTGAGACCTCAATTCCAAATCCCTGAGCAGTCATGTCTGCAGACCTGCTTGCGCAACTGTGCAAGTTCTTCCCGAAAACGAAAGCTATGAAAAATCAGCGAAAAATGCAACTAAATCAATTTATCAATGATCTCACCCCTGCGCAGTGATTATGTTTTACAGTGCTTTTAAATGCGCCTCTTTTTTGATCTGATGTTAAAACAGAGGAGCTGTGGGTGGAAGAGTCCCCAGCTAACAGAGAGACGGCCAACAGGAAACTGTAGTCTGCTGGCTGGAAACGTGTAAAAGGAGAGACAGGAAATGGATCTTGTGTTGGATTGATGTTAAACTGTCTCTGTATGGGAAGCAAGTGCGAGCTGTTACAGTCTGATTTTATAATCATGTCTGTTTGTCTGTCTGTCTGTCTGTCCAGGGCTCCAGCCCCAAACTGACGGCGCGGTGCTCCGACATCTCGGAGATTCGCCGTTGTAATCGTCTGGAGATGCCCGACAACATAAACACGTTTGTTTTAAAGGTGAGCTGCTCCTCTCCGTGCTGGGGAAAGTGCGTTTGACGCTGGCCATTGTTCGGCTTTCTATCACGCCTAGGTCCCATTTCCCTTTGCTTTTTTTCACAGACAAAAACTGTATGTTTTTTGGCTTGGACGCAGCCGTCCAAAGCGGTTGCTCTGTCCGAGCCACTGTAAATATTTTGCAGCGTATTTTTAGATTTTGACAGGGAATGAAACCCAAAACACATCCCCCTCTCCACTTCTCTTTTCATGTTTTTTTTTCCTCCTCCCAGTCCAGCTTCCGCTGTGGTTTTGGTGTGTGTGTGCACGCACGCACGCACTGTATGTGTGTAAATACTGTGTGTTTGGGCACACTGTGTGTATATATATAGTGTGTGTGTGTGTGTGTGTGTGTGTGCACGCATGCACTGTATGTGTGTAAATACTGTGTGTTTGGGCACACTGTTTGTATATATATAGTGTGTGTGTGTGTGTGTGTGTGTGTGTGTGCACGCATGCACTGTATGTGTGTACATACTGTATGTGTGGGCACACTGTTTGTATATATTTTGTGTGTGTGTGTGTGTGTGTGTGCACGCATGCACTGTATGTGTGTACATACTGTGTGTTTGGGCACACTGTTTGTATATATATAGTGTGTGTGTGTGTGTGTGTTTGCGCGCGCACTGTATGTGTGTAAATACTGTGTGTTTGGGCACACTGTGTGTATATATATAGTGTGTGTGTGTGTGTGTGTGTGTGTGTGTGTGCACGCATGCACTGTATGTGTGTAAATACTGTGTGTTTGGGCACACTGTTTGTATATATATAGTGTGTGTGTGTGTGTGTGTGTGTGTGCACGCATGCACTGTATGTGTGTACATACTGTATGTGTGGGCACACTTTGTATATATTTTGTGTGGGTGCACTGTATGTTTGTATATATTCTGTGCGTGTGTGTGTGTGCACGCGCACTGTATGTTTGTATATATATATTGTGTGTGTGTGTGTGTGTGTGCATGTGCGTGTGCTGACCATCTCTCTCTGTCTCTCGCTCTGCAGGTTAATCACTATCCAGGCAGCTTCATTTTCGAGACGGACAATGACCAAGCGGTCAGCTCCTGGACAACAGAGATTAAAGAATGTATCAGCAGCGGGTGAGAGGAGCTGCTCGGCCTGTGTGCCTGTGTGCCGCTCGGCCTGTGAGCCGGTCCGCCTGTGTGCCTGTCGGCCTGTGTGCCGCTCCGCCTGTGTGCCTGTCGGCCTGTGTGCCTGTGAGCCGCTCGGCCTGTGAGCCGCTCGGCCTGTGAGCCGGTCCGCCTGTGTGCCTGTCGGCCTGTGTGCCGCTCCGCCTGTGTGCTGCTCCACCTGTGCAGCGCTCCGCCTATGTGCCTGTGTGCCACTCCGCCTGTGCGTCGCTCCACCTGTGCGCCACTCCACCCGTGTGCCACTCCACCCGTGTGCCGCTCCGCCTGTGTGCCTGTCTGCTTGTGTGCCTGTGTGCCACTTGGCCTGTGTGCCTGTGTGTGTGTGCGCCTGTCTGCTTGTGTGCCTGTGTGTGTGCGCCTGTCTGCCTTTGTGCCTGTGTGTGTGCCTGTGTGCCTGTGTGTGCCTGTGTGTCGCTCCGTTTGTGTGCCTGTCTGCCTGAGTGCCTGTGTGTCGCTCCGTTTGTGTGCATGTCTGCCCGTGTGTGTGCCTGTGTGCCGCTCGGCCTGTGTGCCTGTATGCGGTGGTTAAACTGGGTTTTGTAGGGAGGGGGAGCTGTTCGAGACTGTTACGCGTGTTAGCGTGCACGCGTGTGTGCGTTTGATGACGTCTGATAATTGATACCAGTAACCCATAAAGCTCGTTGTTAGCATTGGTTTGGGTGAACAGTTCGCCTCAAATATCTCTCTTTGTAGTCTAGAGAATTACTCATCAAGACCCATATGCTATTACATTTACTGGGAGATTAAAAACATACACGTGTGAAATGATGATATGATATTGAAGGAGACAGAGCTCAGTTGTAGGGGGCTCCGGCCCATTTTAACCCCTGCCTGTGTGTCTGTGTGTATGTGTGTGTGTCTGTGTGTGTGTGTGTGTGTGTGTGTGTGTGTCTATGTGTGCGTCTGTATGTGTGTGTGTGTTTGTGTGTATGTGTGTGTGTAGCCATAGCAGAAGCAAAGTGGTTTGTGTTTGCATTTTGTCCAGAACACCTTCAGTACACCTGCCTGATGGTGTGGGTTTTTTATGCACACATTTGAGTGTGTGTTTGTGTGAGAGTGTGTGTCTGTGCATGTGTGAGTGAGTGTGTGCGTGTGTGTGAGTGTGTGTGACTGCAGCAGGAGGAAGCATGGTGGAGGTCACTCTGGGGGAGTCTCAGGACCTTTGGCATAGCTGCAGATGTCTGGAATGCTGGGTCCCCGCAGCAGTCAGACTCCGTTTCTCAGGCCAGCGCGCTCCTAGATTTCCGGCCTGGAAACGGGACGCCCACAGGGTCCCATCACCTCCAGGATTTAGTGCCTGGAGGCCAGAGAGTGACAGATCGCTGGGACGCTGGCTCAGATAACCTCTGCGTGCTGGAGCTGGAGCAAGCTCTACAGCACTATCAGTCTAAACGGACCTACACGCATATCAGTGCAGCCGCTGGCAGCTCTTACGAGTTTGAGCGGTGGGGCTTGTGTTTTTGCTTTTTATAGCTTGTTTTAAAAAAAATGTGGTTGCCTGTCTGTTTGGGTCATATTTAAAGCAGGGAACTTGTGTGTGCTTAAACAGAGGTGACCACATAGATCACTGTCGTCTCGTGTCAGTTTCATCATCGTTGTTTTTGAAAGGTGTCATGGGGGCCAGCGTTTTTCAGGCTCAAACCCCACCCATCAGCTGCGCTTCCTGTTTGTTTCTGCCAGCTGGACATGGGGGGGTGGCATCCAGAACCAGCCCCTACAAAATCAGATTGCAGGCCAGCTCCTATGCAATGCATCATGGGAAAGCAGGCCAGCACAAGTCCTTGTGCTGTGCATCATGGGATAACAGGCCTTCTACCAGCCTTTTTGCAATGCATCAACTTTTGCAATGGGATCACAGCCCATCTTTAGCCCATGTGCAGTGAATCATGGGATAGCAGTCCTCCCAGCCCCTCTGCATCAAAGCATTCAATCACAAATTAATACTAGCTAGGCTAGCTTGGTTATCGATGTGCGATTCTGAATTTGGGTATGAGTCACCTGTGTGTGTGTGTTTGTGTGTTTTGTGTGTATTTCTGTGGTTAATTTCCTCTTTCTTGGAACCAAGCCCTCACCTCGACTGAAACATGCATTAAGAATAAGCCTCTCTCCGAATGAAAAAAGTGCCTTCCTGTTATTGAGCGTGCTCAGAACACAAGTCAGCATTTCGGCAGGATCTGATCTGGCCTTGTTTCTACTGCGCTCTCGCGCTCTCTCTCTCTCTCTCTCTTTGGGGCAGAGTAACAATAACATTTCATATTTCCAAGAATTACAAGACGCGCGTTTCCTGAGTGAGGCTGCCTCTTGGTGCGGCTCACGCCACTTCCTCCTACCCCCGAGGTCCCCGCACGTCCCTCTCTCTCACTCTCTCTCTCTCTCTCTCTCTGTCTCTTTCTCTCCCCCGTCTCTCCCTCCCGCTGTCTCTCACAGAGCAACAGGGTCTGTGTGAATGGTGTTGGCTGTGTGTTAGCTGCATGTCATAAGCCCTGTGTTAGTTTTATGTTACCGCCGCTGTGTCATGAATTAGCTGTGCTGTTGTGTCACAGGTTCTGTGTTTGCTCTGTGTTAGTTGTTTTGGCACTATTACTATGTTATCATTGTGGAACAGGCCTTGTGTTATAGCTGTGTTATCACTGTGTGGCAGGCTCCGTGTTAGCTCTGTCCTAGCTATATGCAGCAGGCCCCGTGGTAGCTGTGCTAGTGCTGTTAGCGGGTTGTGTGTTAGCTTTGTTAGCCTTGTCTGACAGGCTGCTTTCTGGCAGGTCCGATGGTGTGGATATGGAGCTGCTAACCACGCCCCTCAGCGACGCCGTTGCCAGCGCTAGGAGAGGAAGCTCCGAATCTACGGGCCAAGGTGGGTTTGGGACACCCAGTGCCGGAATGCCAGACGGTACACCTGTCTGTCCCTGCACACCCTATCAAACACATCTGCACGCCCACACCACACTAAACACACACACCATATCACACACACACCTTGCGGTTTACACAAACCCTCAGGTGAGTTTTGATTAAGGTAATAATGGTAGTGCAGTAAAGGATTGCATTTGCACAGCACCCACCTGGGGGGTGGATGGCAGCCAGGAGGCTCACCTCAAATCAGCTGAGGTGGGAGGGGCCATGTCATGACATCATCGCTGGTGTGAAGCCTGTAAGCCATGCAGGTGTTTGCACACAGGCTCTAACCACGAGATATAGAATTCCCTGATGTGGGTCTGTATGTGTGCATGCACGTAGCTGTGCGTGTTTGTGTGTGTGCACCTGTGTTGTCTCTCTGTATGTTGTATGTGTGTTATGCTGTTTGTGTAAATGTGAAGCTGCTGCCTCGTCTTCCTCAGTTTGTTTTCACTCCGAACGCCACTCTCTACCCGCGGCATGGTGTCTGGCGCATCAAAGGGAACGAGAGTCCCAGCGTTTGACCCCCTCCCCGGTCCCCCCCCACCCCATCTCCACGGTTCAGTGTGGCAGTGAAACCCTCACGGCTGCACTGACAGCCCCCCCCACCACAGAGACTCTGCTTTCACACCCCGCCAGTGCCCTGGCGCTTCCCGTTCGTCCTGAAACCGTAGGCCAGTCATGCGTCTGTGCTTCCGCCCGACTCGTGTTTCCTGCGTCACACTGCCATGAGACCTCCGCCACCGATCACATGACACCGCCGTCCACCCCGCCCTCTCCCGATGTACGTCTGCTGAGGGAGGGTGTGCCAGAAACGAACGCACCGTCTGTTCTACCGCTCCAGTATAATACATCGCATCAGGTAGTAATGAAGTGTAGCGATACCTGAAGCTCTTAACCTTTACTCGCTTGATCTCTTCGAGAGCGACCTGAATGATGAAATGGCAGAAACCGCTGTGTAAAAATGAGGCGGATGATCTTAACACTTAACAAGAGTGGAGCAGAGACCAGGGACAGAACGAGAGAGTGGACGAAAGCAGATACTACAGGAAAAGAGGAGAAAAACAGAAGAGAGAGCAGGAACACTGAGTGAGAGAACCGAAGGAAAAGGATAAACAGTTAAACCACAGGCTAAAATTATGCATTAGAACGAGGGCTTTTGCCCCGTTCGCTTTATATAACGTAAATGGGTTATTTTTGCCCCGTTCGCTTTATATAACGTAAATGGGTTATAAAATCACTTCATATGAAGGAAGTCTGTAGCGTTAGACACAATGCAGCCCCGGATCGCTGCACATGGTCATGTGGGGTTTAAGCAAACGCACCAGCGTTTAAATTCAAGTGTTAGTCCATATTTGCACAGCTCTCCCATATATTTACATGCAGTCTGTTGTACCAAAGCAGTTCAGGTTTAAATTCAAATTGAGATTCGTGTATTAATCATGTTCAAAACCATGAAATTTGTCTTGTGAGTGCAAAAACGGTTGATGAAACAAAACCATCAGTACATACCTGAGGTTTGTAGTTGTTATGAAACCATCTTTTATTCACGGTTGTCCTCAACACACACATATGGCCGTGGCTGAGGTGTGACCTGACTCCTCCCCCATCCATCCCCCAGGGTCCCCGCCCTTCCCGCTGTCGGAGCAGGTGTACCAGAAGACGGATCACTTCCTGGCGTCGTACCCCTGGTTCCACGGGCCGGTTTCGCGGGTAAAAGCGGCACACCTGGTGCAGGCCTCTGGGCCAGAGGGCCACGGAGTGTTTCTGGTGCGGCAGAGCGAGACGCGAAGAGGCGACTACGTTCTCACCTTCAACTTTCAGGGCAAGGCCAAGGTGAGCCTGCACGTGGACACACACACACACCCAAGTGCACGCTTACACATGCATACACACACTAAACAGTTGACATATTTAAACATGTAGAGCTGATATTTACTGGAGCAATTCAGTTTAAGAATATGTACAATGGCTCTGCCCTACCTGGGAGTTGAAACTGCAGCCATGTGGGCGCTAAGCCACGAAAAGGGAAATGAACATGCAAACTCAAGGCCAGTTCCCTACACATCACAGTATGCTTCTACCCCAAAGCTCTGTGTGCCTGTCTATAACCACCCCTGCAGTCTCATTATATTGTGTTAACGCAGCTAGCGGACGCTCTTATCCAGAGCAACTTGAATGGCTGGCATTTTCAATCACTATCCATTTATACAGCTTTTTATTTATTTATTTTTTTTGCTGAGTTACCTTTCTTAAGGGTACAACCACAGTCCACTACATGAGAATAGAACCTGCAACCTCTGAATTACAAGCCCGTTTCCCTATCCGCTATACGACACTGTGGCCTAGTACTAATCTGAGGGCGGTGCAGGGGCAAAGTCAGAAATCAAACCCGCAGCCCCAGCGCCCAGTTCCTTGCCTGTTGCACCTTGCTAACGGCCCCTGATTGTTGGCGCTGTGTGTTGGCGTGTCCCCCTGCAGCATCTGCGCATGTCGCTGACAGAGTGGGGCCAGTGCAGGGTGCAGCACCTCCGCTTCTCCTCCGTGATGGAAATGCTCAATTACTTCCGCCTGTCGCCCATCCCGCTGGAGTGCGGAGCCGCCTGCGACGTCACGCTGTCCAGCTTCGTCATGGCCGGGCCCTCCTCACCAGGTAAATCCCGCCCCCTGCTCCACCTCGACCACTGGCACAGCCCCCGTACCCCATTGGTCCCACCCCTACAACACTGACCACACCCCCACCACGCAGCCCCTCCCCCATGCTTAGCCATTGAGCTGCTGTGTGACAGAGCAGAACGTTCATTTCCTCAATATTACACTTGGTCACGCCCCTTAATCAATAATCTGAAGATACACATATCTGGAATGTTATCTGAGTATGTGGTAGAACTGTAGAATCTGTATTTTAAACGCTCCTAACCCCCATCCACCCACACACGTACCTTGGTATTTTTGGGTCTGTTTGTAATAGGCTGACTGTGACAGCGCCCTCTCCTGACTGCGGGAGGTACTGCGGTAGGCCAGCTCACTGGCTGTTCTTGTTTTCTTTCCCCCTTAGAGTGACTGTGACTCAGTTCTGGGTCAAAGAAGTCTGAAGGTCTCTATAAATACCATTTAAATTTATGTATGCTTTTGGAGATCCCTGAGAATTTAACAAAACATGTTTCTAACCAAAACGTACATACCATTTGAAAGACAAATTTTACATTTGTAGATGTTCTTTTAGTTTCATGGGTGTTTGAAGGGCTGAAGTGTGCGCCGTTGTAATGGTGTATTGTAAAAGCAAGATCTTATCATCAATTCAAGAAGGCAAATATTAAACAAATAAATCAAATCATATTTAAATCATTAAAGAATTTGAATTGTGTTTTGACATTACTTTCAGAGTTATGAACCATTCCTGGTTTTAGTTATCTTGGAAGATCTGAGTTTTCCCACACCATTTGAGCTCATTTGTATCTTAACATAAATGTTTTTTTTTCCAGTTTTACCTGATTCGGTTTTCCCTTCCAGGAAATACTTGAATGCCAATACAGAACTTGGTATTGGGTAACAATTTTAGTTACTCAGAAGTTTACTTGTTTACTATATTGAGATCTGGCAAATGTTGAGAAAAGGAAAGTTATTTTCGGCTTGACCTACCCAGCAGGGGTGAATGAATTCTGTGCTCAGTGCAGAACTTGTCCCGCTGCATGTTAGTCATTACATCCAAAGTTTAAATGCCTGGGTAAAAAACACTGGAGGGGAGAGAACAGGCCTGTTATTTACTGCTGATCACAGCTACGTGAGTGCACGAGACAGAGCCGAAGGGACAGGAGCTGAGAGAGGAGGAAAGGAGCAGACGCAGAGCTGATGTGATATAAGCGGTAGACGTAATGAGGAGGGAGAGTAGCTTAAAGAGCGAGGTGGCAGGCTCTGCAGGTGTTTGGAAGAGGCGCTCTGGCTGCATTTGGCCCGCTGAGATGGGAGGGGCGGGGGGGGGGGGGGGCGAGATCCAGCTCTCTCTACCCTCTCTGTGGGCAGGAACCTGGGGCCTGACCAGTTCTGTTTTTCTTTAGCTGGTGGTTAAGACAACTTCTGAGAACTCTGAGTGAACTGAAAAGAGGAAACGCAAATGCGCGCTCACACACACACACACTCACTCATGCATGCACACATACACTGGCCTCTTCACACATATGAGCTAGTGTGCAGAACCCTTATATATGTATATATAAGTATATTTGCTCACACTCTGACAGACACATAGGCAGTCACGTACATGTGCATGCACACTAAATATATATATATACTGCACATATGTGTGTGTGCAGCCATTTTCACAACCTGCTTGCAGCCTGTTGAAGAGGTGGCGAATACCTCACAGTTTCAACCATCAATACCTGACCTGCTTCATGTGTTTAACACCCCCGAAATACAATTTAATATCATTTGTTCAGCATCACATTTCCATGTTATAGTGAAGGGAAAGTGTTCCTGGAGCACGGGAATTACTGCACAATTTGGAACAAAGATGCGATGAGGGTGATGTTGACTTGTGGATACAGATTGAGGGTGAAGTAGAGAAGGAGTGAGAAGTGCCTCAGTACCGTGCAGCACCCCCAAACCCCTTCTGTCTCCGTCTCCCTTAATGCGCTTTGGAGAATCTCAGCACAATGTCACTCGTTGAAAAACAGATGCATTTATTTTCAGGGGAACCTGCTTCAGTTAAGGTTTATAAACTAAATAACGCAGTCTGATCATACAGTAGAGAGTTACTTTAAACTCTTGTGGTTTCCTGGTTTAAATCATGTCTTGAATACTCTTAAAAACCGCAAAAATACATTCTGTTTAGTAGTACAAAGCACCGTTTGAATTCACATTTCTTGTAATTTGCAGAGATATCAGGAAATCTCTGATAGCTGTGAGAAAATTTCAATGGCAAAAAAAAAAATATATTTTAAAATGTATAAAACATTTTAAAACTTTTGACGGTGGTTCATGTTTGCCATTCGTCACTCGACGCCAGCAGCGGTCCAGCATGTTATTTTAAAAAAACGGTTTCCCAGTTTAATACGTACTTTGTTAAATGTGTTGTTGCTAAACTGCTTTGCCTCTAAAAACATGCTGTGCCATTACGGCCTGAATCAGCCCTCTTCCCAGGGAGCGCATTACCCCATTCACCCGGAGCATCTTTGATCACTGAGGAGTGGAAAACCTCTGCGCGAGCCAGCCCCTTCTCCAGCCTCATTTCAGTAATAACTGTAACAGATGTGAATGTCATTAGGATGACTATGGTTACGGTATTATGACTGGCACGAGAGACTGATTTCATCTGCTAATAAACACAGAAAATAATGACTGCTTTAAAAAAAATAGAAA
>JAFBMS010000203.1:240438-257938 GCA_019788955.1 Albula glossodonta
TAGCATGTTAGCAGTGCTGTATTTTGCTGGTGTGCTTTGTATGGTAGCAGTGCTGTCTACTGAGTATAAATTCTATATGTTAGCAGTGCTGTATATCATGTATGTATTCTGTATGTTAGCAGTGCTGTATATTCTTTGGTTCTGTACATTAGCATAGTAGCGGTGCTGTGTGTCGTATGTTAGCACGTTAGCTGGGCGGGGCTGACCTGCTGCACGTGCGCCATGTGGGAGGGGTTGTATCCGTGCTGGACCTGCTGGGGGTGGATGTACACGGCCTGCTGGGCAGAGGGGTAGCTGGTCTGGGGGACTGGGGGTTGGGCCCGGGGGTCATGGAGGGGGGTGTGGGGGCCAGTGCAGAGTACATAGGCTGCTGGGGGGGGTTACCCAGGTGCAGTGCCTGCGCAGCCTGGTGCTGAGCATGCTGAAACATGGGGGGGGGGGGGGGGGTGGGGGGGGGGGGGGGCAAAGAGTGTTAGATACTACTTTAACAATGTTAAGACACATTAACACCCACCTGCTCAAATGAGCACACACACAAACTCACTTTCTCTCTCACACATGCACGCACGCACACACACACACAAACACGCACAGACACATGCAGTCATACACTATTACACACATACACTAACACACCCAAACATAATGTCAACAAGAGGAAGAAACACTGCATACACGCACAGGCACACGCACACACTCACTTTCTCTCACACACACGCGCACTGATCTGCACGGGGCTGGGGGTTCGCGCACACACACAGACGCACACAGGCAGACACACACACACAGATACACACACTCTCTTACCTGCACGGGGCTGGGGGCGGGGTGGTTGCCTGTGTGCTGACCCTGGGCCTGTTGCTGGCCAGTGGGGGTGGCAGAGGGCTGGGGGTGCTGAGGGTGGGGGTGCAGCGTGGCATTGGGGTGGGTGTACTGCTGGGGGATGGGTCCCGGAGACACTGCAACACAAACACACAGTCTGCCACTTCCTGCTAACATCACTTCCCATGTGCTGCGACATACTTCCTTTCATTCATGACAGATTACTAGTTCATAACTTTGTAAGAAATGAATGGCCGTGGACCTTCTACTTCACCAGGTAGCCATGGTGATGGTCATGGTTCAGGGGGCGGGGCTCTTACCATACATGGTGTGGGTCTGCAGGGGGCGTGGCTCTTACCATACATGGTGTGGGTCTGCAGGGGGTGTGGCTCTTACCATACATGGTGTGGGTCTGCAGGGGGCGGGGCTCTTACCATACATGGTGTGGGTCTGCAGGGGGCGGGGCTCTTACCATACATGGTATGAGTCTGTAGGGGGGCGGGGCTCTTACCATACATGGTATGAGTCTGTAGGGGGCGGGGCTCTTACATCACATCGTGTGGGTCTGCAGGGGGCGTGGCTCTTACCATACATGGTGTGGGTCTGCAGGGGGCGGGGTACATGGTGTGGTCTGCAGGGGGCGGGGCTCTTACCATACATCGTGTGGGTCTGCAGGGGGCGTGCTCTTACCATACATGGTGTGGGTCTGCAGGGGGCGGGGCTCTTACCATACATGGTGTGGGTCTGCAGGGGGCGGGGCTCTTACCATGCATGGTGTGGGTCTGCAGGGGGCATGGCTCTTACCATACATGGTGTGGGTCTGCAGGGGGCGGGGCTCTTACCATACATGGTGTGGGTCTGCAGGGGGCGGGGCTCTTACCATACATGGTGTGGGTCTGCAGGGGGCGTGGCTCTTACCATACATGGTGTGGGTCTGCAGGGGGGGGGCTCTCCATACATGGTTGAGTCTGTAGGGGGCGGGCTCTTACCATACATGGTATGGGTCTGTAGGGGGGGGGGCTCTGTGTGGGGTCTGCAGGGGGCGGGGCTCTTACCATACATGGTGTGGGTCTGCAGGGGGCGGGGCTCTTACAGCATGGTGTGGGTCTGCAGGGCGTGGCTCTTACCATGCATGGTGTGGGTCTGCAGGGGGCGTGGCTCTTACCATACATGGTGTGGGTCTGCAGGGGGTGTGGCTCTTACCATACATGGTGTGGGTCTGCAGGGGGCGTGGCTCTTACCATACATGGTGTGGGTCTGCAGGGGGCGGGGCTCTTACCATACATGGTATGAGTCTGTAGGGGGCGGGGCTCTTACCATACATGGTGTGGGTCTGCAGGGGGCGGGGCTCTTACAGTACATGGTGTGGGTCTGCAGGGGGCGTGGCTCTTACCATACATGGTGTGGGTCTGCAGGGGGCGGGGCTCTTACAGTACATGGTGTGGGTCTGCAGGGGGCGGGGCTCTTACCATACATGGTGTGGGTCTGCAGGGGGCGGGGCTCTTACCATACATGGTGTGGGTCTGCTCGCCGTACTGGGTGGTGGATGATGACACCAGGCTGGGCTGACCGTGGGTGGGCGGAGCCATCATCCTGGCTCCACTCTGCATTACAGGGCTGAATACATGCTGAGCCTATGAGAGAGAGGGGGCGGGGTCAGAGTTTGCAGGGTCACATGGGGAGGTCGGGCATATGGCATGTGGCACAAAGCCCACAATAGCCTTATACATTGATGTGGGTGATAGCAGGATGAAACATGATGTACTCTGTGCACGTATGTGCGTGTGTGTGTATGCAGTACCTGGGACTGGTAGTGGGGCATCTGCTGCAGTAGGGGCTGGCTGGAGAACTGCTGGGGGCTACAGGGGAAGTACTGCGCGGAGTAGGCGGGGCTGGGGGCCACGATGGGAGGGCCTGCGGCCGTTGCAGGGTGCATCATGGTGGGCGTGCCCTGTGGGTGGTGCTGGTCCGGCCGCTGCTGAGGCATGTTGGGTACTGGCGGGGGGCACAGGGGGGTGGAATTTAGAGCTTTGTCAACATCTATTTACCGAACCAACCAATCCAAGCTTCCAACTAACATTCCAGACCCAGGGCCTCATTTATCAGCTGTCTGTTTTAGACTGTGCATTAAACGCTACGCCTGAACACAGTATGAATATACATTCAGCTTCAAATATTCAGCGTGCACTCTATACACAGTGCTTCACACTCCTTGCCTTTCTGGTTGTTTATAATGTTGCTTACACATTTATACAGCTCGATATATACCTGCACAACTCAGGTTAAGCATGTTTGCTCAAGGGTACCAAACACAGAGCTACGGGAATCAAACCGGCAACCTCTCTCATATAATCCCATGTGCTTTACCACTTCCTCAGCCATGTGGGTGTTTGTCACAGAAAAGATCTGCTTTCTTAACATAAAAAAGTGCAGTATTGTGCTGATTTTGAAGTCTGTTTCTGATTATGCAAACAAATTCTCTCTTTTGGACGAATGACAGCAACAACGGGGTAGATGAACGACGTATTTTTAAATGTCAGACTGACCGAAATCAGCCTTCCTGTCGAACAGTTTATTCATCATTATTATGAGAAACTGTGAAATAAGGAGGACAAAGCCTAACACAGATATAATCTTATAATGTTTATCACATGCATTTATTCTGAAAAGATGTTCCATGTGGAGTGAGTGGGCAAATATAATTTCTTTGTTTATGAATGATCAAATTTCTGCCATTAATTTTCAGATAAAAATGTCAAAAAGATATGTACCAAAAGCATGGGACAACAGCGCTAAACCTCTCCTCATCCATCACACTGTAATCAAGTTATCATAGATACCACAATGAACAGGCCATGTCTCATATCTGATTACTGCAGTCATAAAACGCAAAGGGTTCTGTCATGTGTGGACACGTCTTCATAACAACATAATTAATTACAATGTATAATCACCGAAGTTCTAATCGTCCTCTGAAATCTGTGCGCCAAAACAATTCAACGGCATGTGCCAAGATGTGGTTTCAGCAAAAACACAACTTCTTTTTGTGTGTCAGTTTGACACAATTATCTGCATTTCACTGTGAGAGACTTATTGTTTCAGCTTTGCTTGTTTGCTCAGGCTGTCACAGGCGAATGACTGGGACACAATAAATAAAATTCTTTCCTTTGGCATCCAAGACAACTTATAAAATGATGTCCCTCTCCTAAATATAGTGTGTCAGAAGCACCGTTTCATGCTGAACGCTGCAGCATGTTCACCAGCGCAAAGCGGGAGTAAAATCTGAGCGATTGGCAGCGACACCATCATGGTGTGCATGAGTCATTCACAGCTGAAATACCCGCACACTCCAGGATCAGCTCCACGCTGCTGCACGAATTTACTATTCAATTCATAAATTAGGCCCCGCATTTCTGCAGATCATTCAAGTTTAAGCTTATACTCTAAAACACATCACTGCATTACACACAAGTGTATGAAATGAGGTTCTGACTGCTTGTGTGAGTCATAACAGGCGTACTATAAAGAGTTTGTGGAATAAATATTTTCTAATTAAACCAAGAAATGCAGAAATAGAAAGAGGAAAAGGTATGTTGAGGAAGTGCAGACAGCATTCTCACCTTTACCTGGTCTGTAGGGTTTGTTCTGGCTCACGGGCATGTGAGGGACCTGAACATGGTACATGGCTGGAGGCTGGGGGGGGAGGGAGGGGGGGGGACAGCACCAGCTGTTAGTGATATAAGAAAAGACCATTCCCAAGCAGACACCCCCCCCCCCCCAACAAACCCACCACCTTTAACTGAACTGCAGAGGTCCGAGAGCCTCCCACTGACCACTCTCAGCCCCCCCACGCCCACCCCCCCAGGCTGTGGCTAGCCACTGGTCTCCCCACTCTCACCTTTAGGCCAATCTCCCCCAGGACTGGCTTAAATACTACCCAAACACCATCACCGATGGCTATAGCCAGTACGCAATTTGAGGGGGGATGAGGAGGGCAGCCATCCCCCTTGTTAACCTGCCACCCCCATTTTACACATGCGTGTGCTGGATGGTGGTGTCAGGGTAGGGGTGGGGGGGTGCCCCCATTGGGCCATCCTCTATGTTAAAAATGAACAAATCACCTACTGGCTACAGCAAACACTGAAGACCAACTTATAAGTTTCATTTAAGACTACATATAAACACATACTTCCATTCATCATGTGCTTTAAATCATACTCAAAAAAAAAAAAAAAAAAAAACATGCAGACAGTAAAGAAAATTCCTGTTCAATATAATGTGAGCTGAATATCACATAGCAAACATCAAATAGCCAAGCTGGGTTCAGTGACTGGAACCAGGTGAAGTATCATTCATCTTCAAAGTAAATAAATAAAAACACTGCATGGGGAATATTCCCATGGCAACAGATGATTTTAGAAGAAGGGTCCCTTCGCATTAAGCTAATAAAGCCAAACAACAAAAACACAACAGATAATGAGGTTAATCATATTTATGATGACAGTTTTAATAACCAATTGCAATAAGAAATAGGCAAACCAACATCTGATGGAAAATTATGGCAAGCAAACAAGTCATACAGATTTTCAATAAAAAAAAAATAAGAAATTTTAGAGTGGCACAAACCTTCCAGATAATGCTTTTCTAATGGGGAGAGAGAGGAAAGGGAGAAAGAAAAACAACCAAACTTTAGTTTATTTTTTTTGTTCCAAGGATTTAGCTTTAATTTCTTAGTGTTGTAACAGTGACCGATGTTGGATCACCAACTATTTCTTACAGCAACTTTGTTGAATTTTTTCCCCTCACAAGTTAGTTTGTGTGTACTTTTCACAGTCAGAGAAGACAAATTGTGTACTAAGTGCTCTCATCTTGCATCCTGATACAATTACGTGGCAAAATAAGTTTCTAACGTGTAATAATATCTTAGTATTCCCATGTGCGTAAACACTCAACTTCTGGGCCCTGTGTGTGTGTGTGTGTGTGTATAAAACAGCAGTGAAGTAGCAGTAGTAAAACGTTATAGTATTAGCAGATATTGGCCTGTTACAGAAATAACACGGTCTAGTGCACAGAATTCAACACCAAACAGGATTTCTGTGATACAGTTCTGAACTACACTGACTAGGCAGAATGAGGTTTGCTTTTTCCCCTGCGGTGCTGTGAAATCTATCTTTTAAAGTATTTCTACCCTCTTAGCAGATTACAATCGCAGGAATAGAAAAAAAATTGAGCTAACAGGACACACCTTTATCCCTCAGAAAATTTGCTGTGATGTCTCAGAAAACGGATTAAAATCCTTCTTTGTGTGAGACATTAACTAAAACCCAACACTCAACCTCAGGCAGCAGGATAATGAGGTGATGGAGGACAGGCGGCAGTTAATGTTTCTGTGAAATGGCGCTGTAAAAGACGGCTGAGGCGCACAACACAGGGTGGCGTTTTGGACGGGTTTGCCGTGGTGATGGTCGGGGAGGGATGGGCGGCGTACATCAATACAAAGACAGACACGGAGCATGCATGGAGAGAGAGACGGATAACAGCCGTATGACGGGAGACAGAACAGGCCAGAATCGGATTCGATTCCTCCTTTTTCCCCCCTCAGACTCCGGGAGTCTGGACTGGGGGGAACAGGTGAGCAGATGACCGTGGAGCAGTAGAGACAGAGTGACCAGAGGAAGATGAGGGCGCTGCTGGGGGAAATGTGAGGAAGAGGATGTTGATGAGGAAGATGGGGGGGGAAAGTGCTCTTACCTGAACGCCAGGGCTGACTGGGGTCAGCGGGTACATCTGCTGGAAGCAGACGGGCTGGCTGTAGACCGTCGGGGGCTGCTGCACCACGATGGAGGGGCTGGGTTGGCCCTGGGGCCGCGGAGGCGTTGGCGTGGTGGCGGGCTTAGGCTGTGGGAACCAGAGAGACAAGCGACGACACAGTCACATGCATGCTAACGTGCTAATGCAACACACACACACACACACACACACACACACACACACAGGTATGCGTCGCTTAATGTCTACGATACGTTCTGTGAAACAGGACGTCATGTGATTTGGACGTTATATAATTATTGGACACTATATTATCAAAGCTATATGAGATACTGTACTGTACCTGCAATGTACACACAGTACTGCATTTCAGCTAATGTATCTGGCAAGGTAATATATGGGTTAAATAGGTTATGTCTGCTATGTCCCTTTCTCGAATCAAGATTTCTGAACTCTATTATAACCTTATGGGACCATGGACGTACAGGCGGTCGGATGTCGCCCGAATGGACACTATGCAACGCATACCTGTCTACACAACATATAACATACAACTGTCACACACATATACACATACACACCAAAAATGTACATACACACACCAAAAACATACAACTGCCACACACAGACACCATTATACGTACCTAGGCAATGAGAACACACACTCGAGCACACAGTATGCTCCTAGGCAAACAAGCCAAAGTAGCAATGCTACTCTTAAATCATTATGCATGTAGGTTGGCAAGCCTTCATGTACCTGTGTGCTGCTGCCCTCCTTCAAAACCTAGAACATTCCGTGAGGCCCCCGTCAGCACTCCTCTACTCTGTGATGCGCTAACAGCTTGTATAGTGTAATCCAGCGTTACCAACGTTGACAGAAGGAGAGTTAACAAACCTGTACATACAGATAAAAGCACAACACCATATCTACAGCTCAGCTCTGCAGAGTGCAGGTAGTGAGGAGCCTAGCTGGGCTGAGTAGACTGTGCTTACTATTGCATGTTCACATGGTCTTATGTCTTACATGTGACTGTGTGAAAGAAACACCGCAAAGACGAGAAAACCTGCTTCAGTGTGATTCCCTACTATCTGTTACTACTGCAAATAAATTACAGATTTCCTACAAGTTAACTGATCAGCTTAAATATTGTTTAATTGCTTAAGATAGCTACACTTCAGGAAGTACTGGTTTTAAAATCCTTAGACTGCTCTTTTTATATTACGTTATGGTCCTTATGCTAAACCTCAACCCCTTTCAGGACCTCTCCAGTGTGTTCTGATCCACAGAATCACTGTTCTGAGTTATTCCATTAAAAAAAAAGAAATAAAAACACTCAAAGCTTCTGTGGGACATACTAAAGCTAAGCTGCACCTAAAATCTCCTCTCTCTCACCATCTGTCTCCATCCTTCCTTTCAACGTTTACACTAAAAACATCGTACCAGCAGGCATGATACAGGAGGTTAAAATTACACATTTTAAAAGCTAATTTCTAAAATGTCTATCCATCATGCCTCCATTTACATATTTATCCTGACACAGCCATCTTGAGCTCTTGTCTATGCTCTCTGATTTGAGGTCCTTTAGTTAAAACGAGGTCAAACAGAGGGTGAGTGCCGGTCCTTCCTGCTCTGTCTCTGACTCCCTGCACTTCCTGCTCTGTTTGTTGGTCCAGGTGCATTCTGGGCCAGGTCTCCTCCTCCTGCCTCTACCACAGAGCGCCCTGTGCAACACAGAACACACACTGCAGTAAAGCTGTTCTGTTTTAAATGGGCTTGCCATCATGCTGCTGATCTGAGATCAGTACTGACTTTAAGCTCAGACGGGATAAGGCTGGGACATGGACTTGTTCTACAGAGATAAAGACAGGGGTCTTACATCAAACCAATGTACTTACCTGAGAGCAAAAGGCCCTAGGATTGAACTCCTTAGCATTGGGGTTTAGAGTTGATTTTCTGACTTGCCTGAAACACAGACACATAGGAAAAATATGCGTTAACACACCTGAAGATATACTATGCAGCACTATTCTTTGAAAGTACCACTATATAGCCACACTAAATCATTGCTAATGATACTCGATCTGTGACAGAGTGAATACTTGGTGAGGTCCTTAAAGAAATAAGCCTGACTAGTTAGCTGGTTGATTGGACTGGTTGACTGAGTTGATTGGTTGATCAGGAGACCGATTTTCTCCCCCCTTCCCCCCTGACCACACTCACTCAGGGACTGGGTCCTTCTTGTCGTCCTTGTCATCTTTGCCGTCCACTTTGCCGCCACTGCCCGGACTGGACGTTTGGACCCCCTGTGAGGTGACGTCAGGCCCCCTCTTCTGCTCCGGGATGGGGCCGAGGGAGGAAGAGGAGGGGGAGGAAGAGGAGGAGGGGCTGCTGGGTTTACTGCTACCACTGCTCCCAGCCCCCGGCGCCACGCCCACAGTGGGAGGGGCAGGGTCCTCATTGGCCACCGCCTCCTGGCCTGCTTTCCCAACAGGCTCCGCCCCCTTGTCTAGTGGAAGCTCTTTGGGCTTTTCTCCCGGGTCCCGTGGAGGCTTGGTCATCATTTGGTCAAACACCGGGTCTGGGGTGGAGCTGGGCTGCAACTGAGAGGAAAAAACATCCATGAATTCCACATCATTCTAACAGCCTGACAGTACACCCACACACAATACCTCAGCCATACAAAACACCCATAAAATACACAACTTACCCTGAAATCTACACTAAATTTCTTCAAATTGTCTATTTGTTTCCTATGATCAGGAGCCATTGACGGAGGACCTGGGGGGAAAAATGTGACATTCATATTGTCAAAATCAAAATGAATAGTTTCAACAGGTGGGCTGAAATCTGCCCCCTACAGGTCAGTACCTGTAACACAGGTGTGGGAGCTCACCTTTGCCGACAGGTCGGCTAACGCTAGGCGATGACTCGCTGGGCTTCACGTTCTCCTTGTTGGCGGTCGGGGAATTCTGTCTCGTCTCCTGAACTCTCGACTCTTTCGCTGCTCAAATGACAACCAAACAAGGTGAGCGTGGAGCAGCCAGCAGGTCAAGAGAACATAAAGAGAAAATGGCCGTGCAAAAGTGGCCTGAGATTGACTTTAATGTTTCATTTTATTTCCCCAGTCTGTGTTTGAGCTGGGTCTTAAAGTTCAGCGGTATTCAGTGGTACTATGGCAAGAAGGGGGGCGGGAAGGGGAGCTCACCCTCTGCAGAGGGCGTCACAGCCCGGTTTGAGGCGGGGCTTGCAGCCGTGGGTGAGACTGCAGATGCGGGCGTGGCCACTGGGTCCACAGGGGCGGTGCCAGCCTGGGGGGAGGGCATGGAGGCGGGGCCACTGGGAGTCCCACCCAGGCTGTTCTGTCTAGGAGAGCGGGGCCTGTGCGCTGTGGGAGAGAAATGAAAACCACCTAAAACATTCAACTGGGACCCACACACATCACATACAGCTCCTATTCGGTTAAAGTGGTTTAACTCATTTCACATAAGAATAAAAAATTTGGGACAGCAGACATATATGGTAAACATGGTTCTCTGCATGCAAGGCAGATGCCCGTGTAGGTTTACAGGCAGGATTTCACCTTAAAACAAAAAAAAGAAGAACGTCACTATCCTGCATCACCGTCAATGTTTCTCTTTCTTGGGCGTTTCCGCGGGTATAATTAGGGGGTAGGAGCGAGGGGATAAGGCCTCATGTGCCTGTAACAGACCAGTTTCTGTCTTACCTCCACTGACCACGGAAGACCAGGTGCCGCCAGAGGGGCTGCTCCGGGTGGGCGGGGTGGCGGACACGTCTCCTCCCGGTGCATTGTGGGACATGAACTCCACCCCTGGGGGTACGCCCCCCCTGCCGGAGGGAGCGCGGTGCGTCCGAGGGGTGCGCTGTGTCTTTGGGGACATCCTGGGAGGGCCTGTGGAGAGGGGGCAGGAGGAGAGATAGCAGGGGAGTCACCGATGTGAAACGCATCAGCGTGGCGGAGTGAGAGCACACTTTTCTCCAATGGTTTAACTCCAACCTTTCTGTTCTTTGCAAATACTGACTGCAGTCTACTGCAAATAATGTAGCAGAAAACCAAACACCAGAGACAGTGAACATTAAGAAACTCTGTAATTTCAGACATGGTGGTCCAATCTTCCAATTTTACTCCACACTGTGCTACACTGCTTTTCAGTTTCAATAACACAGCTACAGGCTTACAATACCAGTGAATAAGCTGCACCCAACGGCCCACAAAAAACTGAACAACTCATTACATTGACATAATCAGTGACTCTCCTCTGTTTTAGGGATTTAGCAGAAGCTCTTACCTATAGTGACATACAAAACTTGCATTTTAAACACTATCAATTTATACAACTGGCCATAAACTAAAGCAATGCAGGTTACAACAGCAATGCCACAACCAGACACTGAACCTGCAGCCTCCAAGTTGCAAGACTGGGTAGGGGGAGTGTGGGAGGAGAAGGCAATTCCCTGTAATTAAGAGTTAACGAGGGTGATGTGACAGGTAAAAACAGGTGAGCAAAATGAGTAGGGAGGCTGATTCACATCAAAGGTCAAAGGAAAGCAGAAGGCAGGATGATCTGAGAGGCCATCTTGGCTTCTCTCTGATCTGACAGGACGGGAACCCTGTAAGAGCTTTAGCCTTTTAATGTACTGTGTTGAGTCACTGTGGCTGATGTCACAATGACTGTCTCGCAGTAAGTGATGTCACTTCCTGTGATGAGTGCACTGCAGTTACTCACTTGAGGTCCCACATTATAACCAATAGAAAGCTCCTTTTCTTAAATAGGCATGGCTTTATGCTTTCCCTCCAAAGGTGAACCAGCCTTAACATTTTTTTATTGTGAAACAGCAAAAAAAAAAAAAACATTGACATCACTTCGAATTCACCCAACCTATAGAAAGTCAAGGCAGGTAAGTTTAGTCCCTTTTGGTCCCTGAAGTGTCCAAACCTTAGAGGCAGTGAGGTGAGTTAGTGAGTTATCCACTCCAGCACAAACCGCAGAGTGTGACCACACCCCCTCCCCCTCACGTGACACATGCACACACCCAAACCAAGGTGAATAGGAGAGGGAAGGAAGTACATCAGGAACAGGAAGTCACAAAAAACAGGCTGTTACTGAAAAACCACATGAAATCGGGAGGAAAGGCTGGCAACTCCATTCCATTTCAGTTCAGCAAATTCAGAAAATTCATTTTGTCATTTAAAGAAAAAAAAAAAAAAAAAAAACCTCACAGAACGGTCAGACCATTTTTTGCTGAATGAACTAAAAGCGATTATTAAAATTAACTGAATTTGGTTATGAGAATTCATACTGGGTTGGGGAGGGGTGGCCATGCTTTTTCTGTGAGGATTTAAATTTACTGAAATAAATTTACTGCACTGAAATGGCTGCAACTGCATTCCTCCAGAAACTCTGATCTTGGAAACCACCGCAAGTTACCTTCAAAACCAACATAAGAACCACACAGCCAAGACACTTGGCATCCGCTGCGGCTGGGAAGTACCTTCTGTGGACATGCGTTTAGGCAGAGTAGAGACAGGAGCTGGACAGCCATGAGCAGAGGGGTGAGAGAGTGGCCTGGAGGGGGGCCTGGAGGCCGGCCGGGTGGGCGTGGCGGCCCGCGGTGGGAGGGAACTGGGCCCGGGGCCCGAACCATAGCGAGAAGGTGGGCGAGAGGAAGGAGATGGGCAAGGCGAAGGCCAGGGGGCACCTGACGAGGACAAATGAGAATGAAGGGAAACTATAAAAAATAAAAATAAACCAATGAGGAGGAGTGGAGGGGAAGGGAGTAAGGACAGGAAAAAGAAGACGACCAATAAGGAGGAGAGGAAGGAGTAGGGGGTACCGGAAAGGAAAACCAACCAATAAGGAAAAGGGAGATAAAAAGGTGTGGGAATATGAAAGGAAAAAACATCCAATGAGAAGAAGAGGACAGGAAAGGGGAGGAGACAGAAGAGGTAAAACATCCATTGAGGTGGAGAGGACAGGAAAGGGGAGGAGACAGAAGAGGTAAAACATCCATTGAGGTGGAGAGGACAGGAAAGGGGAGGAGACAGGAGAGGTAAAACATCCAATGAGGTGGAGAGGAGAGGAAAGGGGAGGAGACAGGAGAGGTAAAACATCCAATGAGGTGGAGAGGAGAGGAAAGAGGAAGGGGGAATGAGGGGGGCAGATGAAAAATGAAATATGCAATATTTGGAAAGTAAAAAAAAAAAAAAAAAGGAAACAAAAAAAAAAAAAAAAACCTAAATGAATCATGAAAAAATGTCTTCTGATGCTTTTAGCCGTTGTGTGTTTTGGGTGGAGTCACAATGGTTCAATGGTTATTCTTCACCAAGATGCTGGAAAACTTATGTATGTGTGCAGTAAACTGCAAATGCTGGTGCTGGACTGTGGCGTAAGCAAATTCAGACTGACAGAAAATGAACCATCTGTGCCTGTAACAGCAGGACTCTGAAAAGAGCACACTCAGAAACACCATTTCCCAGAGTCGCTGGCAAATTAGCATGTTAAAAGCAAACTTCCACCAATCTTACATCTTGTTTTTACTTGTTGTGATACTTGGATAAAATGGAAGCAGAGACTGGTGACATGGGAGTTCACAGAACTAGTTGGGGAAAGCAACGGCCCGTGTTTGCGTCACCACTATAATACATGTAAGAATACATTTCACAGCACTCGGGAAACTGTTTTACGAGGAAGCCAAAATAGTCAGGCTGTCATTAAAATACCAATTTTCTGACTTAAAACATCAGAAGGAGTCCACTACGCCTCTAATGATTCAGGTAACAATGAGCAATGAAAACAGTGGAGAGTGCTACAGAACCTACAGACTACTGGAGGATGCAGGATAAGTGATGGAGGTTAAACTAAACAGCAGATGATGAAAAAACAAAGGAAGCTGGGATTGAACGGGACAGAAGAAAAGCCCTCCAGCCCTGTCGGGGGCGACGAGTCCCAGGTTAATGAGCCGGAGCCACCCCATGGGATTCATTCATGTAAAACCACCAATCACAGGAAAGCAACCCATCCAAAGAACCAATCATGGGCAGCCATTCACCGAAAGGAACCAATCACATAGAAACCCACCACCCTGTAGGCCCTTCAGGAATGGTGTTGAACATCCCTGGCCCACTAAAACAGTATGATCTGTGCTGACTACCCTGTGCCATTAGACACCTCCTGCCTGTTCTCGTTTCACAGAGGTTTGCCTGAACTGAATTCAACATCCTTGACTTCAAATGTGCATCATTTACCGTAAAAATCTCCAAGATGATTTTGACCTGAGGGTCAATAAAACCTCACTAGGAGTTTTTATAAAATGAAAAGATCAACCACAATAAACAGAGACTCAACAGACCCTTAAAGAGTGCATGGAGGTGTGTCGAAACAAAAAATAAAACAAATATCAGTGGGGGTACAGGCTTGCAAACTCAGTGCTCCAAGGACTAACACTTCCCATTAGCCATGTGAGATCCAGCTGTAGTTGCACTGAAAGTCAGTTAAATCCGAGCTCCAGCCTAAAGAGAGGAGCGCTAGTGAATATCAGCTGAGTGTACCCGCTGTCAGAGAGTACTCGGCCCTCCGCTCACAAACACGGCAAAGATGATTTTGCAGTAAAACATCTCAGCTATTGCATGACGCTCATTCAGCTGCAACACACAGCCCTAAGTGAGTTTTTTCTCCCCAACACTGCACAGCTCTTAGAGACCAGGAGGTGACAGGTGCAACATAAATATAACACATGATAGCAATAATGTATTTAAGTCAGCCATTCATATTATTCTTATTGAATATATTTCTCACAATGTATAACATGATTCAGCACTGCAGGTTGGTAAAAGGTAGATTTAGCCAGCTTGTAGGCTGAACTGATCTCAGACCAGCAATCTCAGTTGAGCCCTTACCCCCGTTGACGACGCGCTGGTCTGTGCCCGAGGTAGGGCTGTAGTCGTGGGGTCCGGGGCGGGCGCTGGGGGGTCCAGAGCTGCCCTGGGCCAGCCTGGGGGAGTTCTGCCGGCCTGCGCCCCAAGACATTCCCTCCCTGTTCCGCTGGATCGGGGGAATGTACTTGTTTTCTCTGCTGGAAAACAGACAAGAGGGTTTTCACAGCCTCTTAAAGGATGATCTCATATCCAAACAGTACTATGAGCCTGACCAGGCCCACTCTATACTGTTTCTGTGCTATCTTTTCTAAAGTTAGTGAGCCAGGTCTTTCTTGACAAAGAGATTGGAATCTTATTTGACCACATAAGTCCCAATAAAAGTTACCTATAGTATTCCAAAAGCAATCCAGATCAGGTGTTTTGATCTAGGATCAGGTTTCCCAGTCTATATGTTGAGCTTGTCCATTATGATAGAAATGGTGAGACTGATCCCAGATCAGCACAAAGTGAGTGCAGGCCAGGAGCAGCACTCACCTGCTGTTGAGGGTGTGAGGCTCCCGCTCGTTGCGCACCACGGCCGTGTACTTCTCCTCCTCGGAGCGGTCGTCGTTCTCTAGCGCCACACGGGCCTTGTAGGTGGCGCTGGACTCGATTTCCTCCGCCAGCTTGGCCGCCCGCTCTTCGCGCTTCAGGTACTCCTCCGAGTTATCCCGCTCCAAAGGAACCCTGGGACAGGAGACAATCGACCCATCAACCAATCAGCTCCCAGAGTCAGGCACAGCCATGAACCATCAACCAATCAACTCCCAGAGGCAGGGACAAACATGACCCATCAACCAATCAGCTCCCAGAGGCAGGGACAAACATGACCCATCAACCAATCAGCTCCCAGAGGCAGGGACAGACATGACGCATCAACCAATCAGTGCTTTATGTCACATTAATTCCACATATTCTACTCAAACCGATCAGCCCAACACAGCAGCACTCTGCGTCTGACGCAGGAGGAGAAAGCCTCCGCACTGGACTCCTCTGATTCACGTGACAATTGGCCCTCACTTCCATGATGTCAGCATATACTTGGCTCACACACTTGCAGGCCCCCAGTCAGCCAGCAGTGGCCGCTAGAACGCAAAGTCTCTCAGGAGCCTTAAGTGGCTAACCACTCCATCTTTCCCTGGTGGGGCAAAGCCAGTTGTTGTCTTGCCAATGCAGATCGCTGGTACCGTAGCCAGTAAGGGCTAATTTGGGACTTTGGTATACAAGCACTACGGAGGCCTGTACTCTAAACACAGGTAAAAAATTGTAGACTCGAAACATAGTATTTCCCAGGAGTTTCTCATTCACTGGTCACAAAATTTCACTGCAAACCAATGACTACACCTCAGTCCCTGTAGAAACACACACATTTTGTAACTGAATAACCATCACATCAGAATGAACAAAATACTTGACCTCATTAAATATTTACCATATGGCCACATATTCTTTCTGAAAGGTTATTGCAGGGACAGACCTTTAAAAAATAAATCAATTTTTTTTAAAGCGCCTGTTTACAAACAAGCTCTCACACTGCACATTTTCCAGAGGGAATTAAGAACAAAAAGGAGGAAAAAAAAAGCTAAAAATGAAGGTGCTCTGGAGGAAATTGGAAATTCACCCCCATCCTTTGCGAGGTGATTAAGCTGAACTCCTGAGAGAAATGGCACAAAATAATCCTCAATGCATAATTCTTGCATATCTCAGGGCTAAAACTACTGTCAAAACCCAATGCTTCCAATTAGTGCCACAACATGGCTCTGAGACTCCCTGGGAAAAGCCCAGACAGAAATGCTAATGCTTACAGCTGGATGCTGCAAACACGAAAGACTGCAGCACCGGGGCTGAGAGTGATGCATACCCTGCCTGAGCACATCGCCCTCTCACAGTCTGGAGCAGGCAGCACCGCCTTTACCCTTACCCCTGCGCCATGTCCACCCCACCACCAGGGGGCGATGAAGCGCACTCACTCAAAAATGGTGACTGAAGGAAGTCAGGACAGAGCTCTCTCTTTCCTGAGTGAGTGGAACAGAGTCGCTGTGTGGGGTGGGAGGGGGGAGGGTTTGGGGCTGACAGGTTTGGTTGGACTTGGGGAGAGGAGGAAATAAAATGGGGAGAGAATAATCTGTATATGGAATGTATATGGACACAAGGAGTTTATTAACCATGCGTATCAGAGGTACGTATAGTGGGGTTTCAGGTCAGCCGGACTGCAGGGGGCGCTATACTCACGTGTATGATGATAGGCTGCTGTCATAGGTTGACTTCACACCATAGTTCTCTTCGTTAAACTTGAACATGTCGTTGGGATCCCAGCCATTCGACTGGAAAAAAAATAAAAGTTGGAGAAGAAAACTTTAAAAAAAAAAAAAAAAAAAAAAAAAAAAGGAAAAAAGCCAACCGCCAAAGAATTCATCCAGTTCATGAATCAATTTAAGCCATTTTACAGACATCTCAGCACAAGGTTTACAGCATAATGAGAAGAAAAATCTGACTTCACTGAAACAAGGACTAACAGCATTAGCAAAGACAATAGATGTGCAGGCATGCTCATAAATACCCAGCAGGGTGCTGTCTGTGGGTTATGAAAAACAGATTTATAGAATTATGATTAAGCAACCTACCTCAGTGAGGAACACAACAGGAGACAAAAAAAAATCTAATTTTTTATTAAGTTCTGATTAATATCCGATTGCTACAACCAAGAAAATAAAAAAAATTAAAAAAAAACGAAATATCAAAATCCTCCCTACTCACCACGTCCGTGTCCAGTGACTCCAGGCTGTCAGAGCCGTGCTGTTCCCCTCCATCCCAGGGTTCCAGGTCCTTCTCCTTGTGCTCCCCGTTGATCCGCGCGCTCACGCTAACCGCCGAATCCGTGAAGTTATCTACACACATGCACACGAGGGAGGACAGACAGACACAGGGTCAAACCACAAGGAGAGGGAACTTGACTTGCTTATTCATTAAAGAAA
>JAFBMS010000203.1:262938-297938 GCA_019788955.1 Albula glossodonta
GAACGTAATTACCGGATACTGCGCCAGCAAACGCCCTCTGAATGAATCCTGACATTTTAGTCAAATGTGTTAATTGCTGGATTTCTGCGTGCTTTGCAGGAGCGTCTGATTGACGCCGCAGTCAGCACTCCGGCTGCTAGCATGAGAGCGCGCAATCTGTTCGCTAGCGCTTGTGTGGCGCTGGCTACAGGCGTCTCACAGCAACATATGGACCCTGCGTTTCCGCCGCGCCGCACACAGGCAGGCAGGCAGGCAGGCAGATTTTTTACAACTGCTCGTCCTCATGTTCCAGCTTGACTCACCCACTGAAGGATGCTACAGTCTGTTTAGATCTCAGCGCGGTACAGGCTTCTACTGAACTGGATGCCTGGACACCGCGGGTTAAAACGCTACGCCAGATTAATATTCAGTGCTGGAGAAACATATCGGTTGTGATATCCAGACAAGGAGCCACATATATCTGAAATAGTTCTGCACTTTAGGCACCAAAAGTACTTTGATTGTTAACAATATTAAAATGAACTTGAACTCACCAACATCAAGAACAAAAGCTTGAAAAAAAAAATCTTGCACTTCTTTTACACTGAATATGATTATACATTGTGGTTAGTCACATGTCTTGTGGAAAATTATCACAAATCAAGGGTTTTCACATTTCAGTGATTATCTAAAGAGTTAAAGCACCAGACAGTGGTGTTTAACTCAGTCTGGTGCAGAAAAGCTGCAGCAAACGGTAAAAAGCACAAACTTAACACCTGGGATAATAGTAACTGTGTGCTACACCATAAGACAGAATGTCAGCAGACAAAACCCTGTATGAAATTAATCTTACACTGAGCCATTATTACAGTTTAAGAAACAAGGCATGAGTTGCATGTTTAAAATACCTGGTCACTCCACATTAATCACTCCCACTGAAACATGGGAGACTAAGAGCTCATTTAATGCATTTTGACATTTTTAGGCTGATAGAACACACCCTGTGTAGAGATGGGGAGTTTGAGGTTTCACTCACCCAAAATGGGGAGGAGCTACCTCACTATATCAATTATTTGGACCAATGGCCACATTGGCTGTGGACAGAGAATAATTTCTTTGATTGGTTTAAATAAGTCAGGGGTTGACAGAGGAGTGTAGCTTCACCCAAAAAGGCTGCAATGAAATTTCTCCTCAACCATCACCAACCTTGCAGTTGTGACAATGGTCCCCCACAGTAATCCAGATCAGACAATTGGCATTTCACTGATAGTGCTTCAGCTGACAAATTCCCTTTCTCCTTAAATGGATTTCCACATGCCTAGATGTACCTTTTTGCATATTTTACAGATGTTTTGTAGCTAGCCAGTTCATTTGGTTGCAACAGAGGGGGCTTCACTTGTCTGACAAGTTCCACAAACTACTACATCACCACGACCAGCTTATTTTTTTTATTTAATTTTTTTTTTTTTTTTTTTTTAAAGCAGAGCAGGAGGTAAAATTGGCTTGAGCGGGTCTTTAAACGGTGTAATGTTTTTTTTAGGGGCTCTTAAAATAAACAGAACATCTAAGACCTCCTTCTCAGACATCAGTGGGCGGAGAACAACCTCCTACAGTGTAGCAGGACAAAGTTGGCATGTGATGCCTTTACCAGCAGCTCTCTGCAGAAAACACACTGCACACACATGCCCCTTAAAACACAACAGATGGCAACGAACGGCAACAGAATCCCGCTTCTGTCAACAATCACTGTACACTCAGTCCCATCTTGGGTGTACATCGAGCCTTGGACTAAAAACAGCAAACTGAGGAAATTTTAAAAAAAAAAAAAAAAAAAAAGAAAAAGAAAAAATTTGAATGCAGCAAGGCCAGCTTTCATTTCAGCCAAAACAACAAGCCATGAGCACACAAAGCCCAAACACAGCCACCCCATGTTCAGTTAATTTAGCAGCCACACCAGTCGCTCTTAGTCACTTACTACATTTCCCAGGGTTCCCTGCTCAGCACGACTGAAGCACAGAACACTCACTCTTTTGCATGCTGATTTACATCGATTTGATTACCCATTCTTTCGCATGCTTAATTAAGGTGACTTTCACAGCTAGCTCTCTTTCTTGGCCACGAACAAAAGTTTCATTTGCAAACAACGTATTACATCCCTTGGATTAGTCACATACCATGGGAATAATACTAATAATAATAATAATAATAATAATAAACTGAGTGCTGTAATATGAATTAAAAAAATGCGAAAGCCAAAGAGGTCTCTGCTTCGGTTCAGGCCAGGAGAATCCCTGTGTGAGTTTTCTTTGTTCAGGCCAGGAGAATCCCTATGTGAGTTTTCTTTGTTCAGGCCAGGAGAATCCCTATGTGAGTTTTCTTTGTTCAGGCCAGGAGAATCCCTATGTGAGTTTTCTTTGTTGTGACCTGATTTAGTGTTTGTCATATTAACCTATTATTACATCATTACATTTTTCCTTAATATTTTACTGAATAAATTTTTCCTGCATGTTCTCTAGTTGGTGTTGAAGATTTCAAACTGATCCATGCTTGCAGATGGTCTCAAACTGACCCATGTTTCCAAGGGACACTGGGCTTCAACAGCATCCACAAACCCATTTCTGTAATATTCATTTCAAAATATACACAAAATTTTAGAGCTACACTCAGGGCTTGATAATGAGAAACCAAGTCTGCACCACCTTGTGTGAGGTCAGGACATTAGTACTGACACACCCCTCCAAAAAAACAGCGCTAGATGTGAAAGCCACCAAAACACCATGAAAAAGCTTTTGACTCCCAAAACATCTGAAATCAGCAAACTCAGTCCAAGCCATCATTAGCTATTTACGGAAAAGGCCAACTTTATGGAGTGGTGTGATGTGGTGTGTGTGTGGGTGTGTGAGAAAAAATGCGTGTGTGTGAAAAAGTGCCACTATGTGACTCAAATTTGCCATCAAATTCAAAGATTAAATACTGTATGATAGAGTAGAAATACGGCTTTGAAATGGGCGTTAATGGAATGGAGCCATGATCGTACAAATATAAAGAGGCAGATTCTCAAACGCATTTCACAGTTTAGCATAAATCCCAGGCAGGCAGTGAAGCATGATGACTGAGGGGGGTGGGGGTGGGGGGGGGTGGAGGAGGGGGCGGGGGAATTGAGAGTAAAGATTTCCCATCATGCTGTAGCTAGCAGGCACTTTCTCACATCAGTGCCCAATCAGAGCCCTGGCCTCGAAGCATTACGGAGGTCAAAGGCAGGTCAGGGAGAGAAAACGTACCCAATCAAATCATAGAGGACTATCTTCCCCCACCCCCAAAACACGGATTAATACTGATCAGGGGTTGTCGTTTTTTTGGGGTGGGGTGGGGGTGCTTCCACAACAACAACAAAAAATGTGTAAGAGCAGAAAACAAATGTATATATATTACCTGATTCTGAAGAAACTACATCGATTACAGAGGGAAAGACATTAAAGACAACGTCAGAGGGAGGAAATAACCAGCAACCAATTTTCAATCAAAACACAATTCTTTTTTTAATCTTCATAGAACATTATTAATTTTCAAATCCATTAACCTCATTTCAGTTCACTTCCTGAACTAACTTAACTGAAATGTAACAGACCAAGACACTGACATCTTCAAGTTTATAAATTATGCATGATTTATTTAAAACTTATTTGGTTTTCGATGTTGGAAGTGCAAAAATGCAATATTGGCCCAGTCACTTCTTCCAGTCATATGGCCAAGTTCAATAACATGGGTTCTGATGGAAGATCAAGTCAAAGCCTATTGCATTAATTTAGCCCAGTTTATAAGTCACTTATTGAAAGGTGCATAATTCCCATGTCAAATAAAAGCACCACAGAGCCGAGGCGCAGAAATCAATATCCCCATATGTGATGATACATGGTCAGGCAGCTATAAGGGGGGGTTTCCTCCATATGTCAAAACTCACACCTGTTAAACCATACAATTCTTCTATGATCTAACAAGACTGTTTTATCGAATTTTCACAGCTTAAATTCTTGGTAGACAAATTTGCAGTGTTCAAACCAAATAAGGATGCTAATTTCATGGACACAGTACTAGATGGGATGAGAAAACGTGAGGTCCATTAGTCCCCATCAATAAATAAACGACCCAAGAAGTTCTGCATTGAGCTGGTCTGTTGCCTATGATAAAGCTATCAGGTGTTACTGGTCGCGGTAGAGAAAACAGAAACTCAACCTTACGAGGGAGTTATTGAAGTATCTAGGAGGATAGCACCTGTGTGAGCTGGTGAGGTGAAGGTGGAGGTGGGGGAGAGCTCACCTTTTCTGGCATAATTGAGGTCCACATCTTTGAACTGCACAACCACCACGTCTGAGGCCTTGAAGATGATGCTCTCTACGATGTCCTCTCTCCTCGGGCCCAAGACTGAGTCTGAGCTCTTTCTGTGTGCTGCATCGAGCACCAGGTCGCACTGCAGAAAAAAGAAAAGGGAAAAAAAAAAGTGATAAAAACAATCAGGAGTGTATATCAAAAAAAAAAAAAAATCTAAAATCATTCACACAATCACAAAAGTCAATTATTCCATCAATAAAACTAATCAAATGATCAAAAAGTAATCCACGTTTTTGTTCAGTGAGATAACATAATATGCAGCCCCTCTCAACGGGCCTGATCACCACAGAAGGTTCCAGGCAGGTACGAGGCAGCTTGTTCCTAAAAATAATGTGCACATCCTTACGCTGAGAACCCCATATTACTGAGTAAGGGATGTGAATTCAAGTTGCAAATCCAGCACCGAACTGTGCGGTGAGGCAGGGCGGTCTCTTTAATTCAAGGCAAACTGGCAATAGAAGAAAGCCATTCAATTTATAATCTGCATGCACAGGAAACTCTTAAAAACGGAAAGAAAAAAAAAAAAAAAACTAATTTCTGCAGGTAAAATATCGCACATACCTCCGGACCGTAGGTTTTAAACACTCCCTCGTAGACCACACCATTCTTGACCTTCAGTTCACATTTAGTGCCCTGCAGAGAACAGCAAGCACAGCACAACACAGCTTCTTCACAGATTCTTAGAAACGGCTACATTTCCTTTCACTTGGGCAACACTGCATGGCTGAGTTCATGAGACCCTCCAGCATGAAAACCCTGCTCCTGCAGGCAGGGCAGAATCCATTTCTGGTTTTCATGGCACTTTCTGGTCTTGACTACACACAAACTTTGGTTCAGTTGAAGATTAAACCCACATTTAATTTCTTTTCGGAGGGACAAAAGAACAATTTTCAGCTGTCATTCTTGAGCTTATCAATAAATGCAGCAACAATGTCAGCTCATACAAATGATTAACAGATGTCAGGGCGTACACACAATTAAAGTCAGAAGCTGGCTCGAAATTCAGAAATGGATTCAACCCTCCAGGAACAGGGCTCTTGATTCTAGCATGAGAGCAAGCTGTGCCAAACTCAGTGCCACTGAGGACCGCCTGTTCACGGGATTTTACTCCAGCCTCCGCTCTTGATTAGATAATTAGCTCCATTACTTGCTAAATTAGTCCTGCTGGCTTGCACATAATGGGCTTAAGGCGAAATTAGTTATTTGTGTTGTCTAAATAACAACCGTTGCTTATATCTTGTGCTTCAGCACAGAGTTACATGCATGCCGCTGAATGAATAATTGAACTAATTAAGGCGGCGGTAATTTTCTGGAATGGAAACCAGCGTTCAGGCGGCCTTTCGCTGCACTGACTCTGTCACCGCTGCCCAAGTGCTGCGCAGTGCTGCGCAGTGCGTACACTATTGTAATAATGCTACTGAAGAGATGCCACACTGCAAGCATACCTGCAACACATTAGGCAGCATAAGCATTTGCACGCAGTTTATGTCATGGCTATTATGAAAGCTATCCAGCCTGAAGCTAAACAGTGTTATCATGTACAGGGCAGGGCTTAACCTTCACTATTGTTTCACGGTGTGTGTGTGCGCATCTTAACCGTTAAAACCGGTCTCTGTTTCCATCAATGACACATGCAATGGAACTCACACCCTCTGCTAGCTTTGGAGAATGAGCTACTGCCAGCACAGGGGTTTTGAATACTGTTAACATGTTAATTTAACAGCAACCAAACACAGGACTGTCAGCTGTATTCCTCGCTTTGGAAAGGCAAGTCAACACCAGGAATGCTGGTTGCTTTTAAGAGCCGCAGAGTAGAACGTGACCGACTATCAGCATCTGGGCTCACTGAACAAAAGAGACGGACTGATTGCTCGGCGATGAATACAAATCTTTACAAATCAATCATCTTAAAATCACTGATTACTTAACAAATATAAAAACACTGTTGCACCTAAAAGTCATCCTGGATCCTGAAACCTTATGATCAGTTTTGTCCACAAAAAAAAAAAAAAAAATCTAATTTGAGACCAGTGCTTAAGCACATTTAGCGAGGACTATTGAAATTTATAGCCCGAGAACCATTATTGGGCTTCCATAGTCGTTTCCCCTGAATCGCAGCCCAGAGAGCCGGCGGTTAAGAGAGGAACTTACGACAACCGATGTCAGAATGTGCACCATCCTCATGTTTGCGTAAACGCCATTGTAGGCAATCTGAAAACCCAGAGAAAATGAATCCATTAGCTCATCAAAACAAACCAGACGGTAAATTAAAATCAATTACACAAACCGATTCCACATACTTCAGTCTACCAACTACAATCCATTATAAAGCAATGCAGACCTCCCTCTGTCACACATGCTGGTTTGTGAAATATTCAATATACTGTCAATAATGTGACCATAATATCCACCGATTCAAAATGAGAGCGATCCAAGAAAGCTGAAAAAGTGCTTTATCAGGAGCTGTAAAAATGAAAGTTTTCAGACTTACTGCAGGGGAGGAAGGACCTTTGACACTGTTCCGCCCTCTGTGAAAACAAACACACACACAGACAGGTCATTCGCGCACGCCACATCACATGTACAGGTGAGAGAAATTCACAGACAAGTCATTTGCATATGCTCCACCACATGTACAGGTGAATGAGAAAAGGCCTTTTCAGGCCTCCTAGGCAAAAATCACTGTTGAAAAATTCAATCAACAGAAATGAGCAATTACACAATCTCAAGTCAAACACTGTTCTCCGCTCCCTGTGAATGAACCACAGAAGAAGGGTGAGAAAAACTTGGTCACACACGGAAAATCAAAAAGGAATCAAGATGGCAGGAGGGACGCTGATAAACAGGTGCTGAACCTGCCTTTATTCTTCCACAAACAGCCAGGTGGCAGCATCAAAGCAGCGTCAATCACCTGCCTCCCCCCATGTGACCTGGCACACTGACATCATGAACCGACACATATTCCACATTAAACCAGCGAAACTGAAAATCGTTTAAGCTGCAAGAAAAAAAAAAAAAAAAGTCCCAACGCACTGCCAGCACCACGTCACATCACGTCACCTCCCACGGAAAACACTCTCTGCCACCACCCCGACTGCATCCCTGCCATCACCAGTTTCAGAAGGCACAGCTTGTCAGTTTCGCTTTCCCCAACAGCTTGCTGGTAGGTGTTACTCAGCGGCTCCTCTGGGCTAACCCGCACGTAGCAGCCGTTTGAAACCCCCCAACCCCCCCCCGAACCGAACCGACCGCCTCCGCTCCCTTCTGATCTTCACGCCAAACACGTCAGCCGCTTTCGCTTTCGGTCTCGGTCTCGGTGATATCTCCTTTGAAAGCCAAACAAGAAATTCCGGAAAGGATTTCTTGTGAGCCTTCGGGAGCTTGACTCAGTGTGCACACATTCCACTGATGATAAAACAAATAAATAAAAAAAATGAATAAATACAAACCTCCTTCCTTCCTCAGCTGGAGTAAGATACAGACACATTTAGTGACTGAGCAGACATTCTTATCCAGACAGACTTAAAACCCATGAATTCAGCTGGATATTTACAGAAGGAATTCAGATTAAAACAACTTTCAAGGGTGCAATGGCAATGCCATTCCTGGGAACTGAACCCACAACCCCCCATACTGAGCCCCTGCTGCTGCTGCAATGCAGGCAGTCAAAGGATCAGGCCGCACACGTTAGAAACACACAAGGTCGCAAACTGGAAAGATTCAATGTGCGAGTTAGGCTGCGACGCCGACTTAAGGAACTGCGCAATTTACCTCATGTGATCGAGCCTACAGACGCTTAAACCTTCAAACCACAAAGTCTACCCAGCAGGCTGCACTACTTATTTATTGAGGTCTTCTGGAACTGACCGTGGAGTGGCTGAAACCACACAGAAACCCGATTCAAGGCCAAAACAAAAGACGCATCAAGCTGCATAAGCACAAAATCCTGTTGAGGTGCACACATCCATTTTAAGGAGTTTCTGGTTTCAGAAAACAAACGAGGGCCAATCCGTACAATGGGTGCACAGCTCCAGTCCTGGTGGGCCAGTGCTTACTCTGGTTTTTGTGGTTTCCTTTCAAATAGCTGCCAGTTTAGCCCTTTGGAAACAAGCGAAATGGACTCCAGCCAGCAAATGACGTAAATTAAACATTTAAGTGCTGAAACGCACCGAAAACCAGCAAGGACGGCAGCCCTCCAGGACTGGGCTGGTGCTGGGGCTGCGCTCCAAACATCTATACAAACACAAACCCTGGAAAATTCACATTGCTGATGTTAACATCGACTGAACTCTGCGATTCGTTCCCAGGCAGCTTTCCCACTCCGACTCTGAGTATGCTGCTCTATAAGACACATCTGAAAGTGAACTATGAGCTCCACTTCAGAGAGCAGGCTGTCAAAACACATCAGTGTCACTCCAAGTCTTTAGGGTATTGTGTTCAAATGTGAGCTTCTCAACGGCATGTTCCAAGAAGCCAAGCTCACAACAGAACAAGACTGTATACATTTCCCCACCCCCCCAATAAGTGTGACTAGATGACAGTTCTTAACCCTTTGGAAAGTATACAGACACTGTGACTCCTTTTTGGGCAAAGAGGGCTGAAATGGTCCAGTACGGAGTGTGCTAGCTGCTTGTTTAAATAAAAAAAAAAAAAAAAAAAAAAAAGGTAATCTGCACCTCAAAGAGCTCTCCTGGATAAAGGAATGATAAACAAAAAAGGAATGTGTAACTAAACTTGGGCTGCGAAAAGAAAACCAAAGAGGCTATGACCAAATGTTGAACTACAGGTCTATTAGAGTCTGTGTGCACCACCAACGCCAGGAGGTCACCACAGACTCCTCCTATAGGCCTAAAAGAGCTAAAGGTGTGTACCAGTATATCTCATTATGATGCATCGCTGTGTTGCACGACTATAACGTTGCATTTCGTTGGTTTTAGTAGTTCAGGCTCTCTGCGCTAAAGCAACTTCGAGCACAGGCAGGTCGTCACTCACTCGTGCACACACTAACCAGGCATCACCGGCGGCCCGGCATTTCACGGGTCAGCACTCTTTACATGTCATCTTCCGCCAGCAACGGATAAAAACCTTCCCCAACTCACAACGATGAACCCTGTGCTCAAACAGGAGACTTCAATAGGAAGCCAGTCGGCCAGCTCTTTCTATCGTTTCCTTCTTCTGTCTTGTCAGCTGTTGTCACACGTATGACAGAGAGAGGTCATGTTGGGTGAGTGACGCCTGACCGAACAGAGAACGGTTTTTTTTTGCTGGGTAACGGATTTTTTCCGCTTTACTTTCGTTGCGTATCCACCAGCTACAGTCAAACGTGGATTCAGTACTGCGAAAATGCTTGTACCATAGAGCACATGTTATACAAATGTACGCCACTCATTTTCAACCAATGCTTGCTACCTTCACAAGTACAATTGGGAATGCTGTGCGGAAAATTACAATCGGCCCCATGTGTTTGAGGCGTGCAATGGAAAAAAAAAAAAAACATCCGTTTGACATCACTATCTTGTATTTTGAGTAGACCAATGTGTTGAACGGTAACTGCTTTTAATCAATAGTTATTCTGAGGAATTATTGCATGGTTATTCACTATTGAACAGTGTCGGTATTACTAGAACAGCGATTCTGATGGGAGGCGGTGGGGAGGGTGTGGAGAGGATACGCTCCCTCTGTAGAAAGGTGTCTCCGCCAGGCCGAGGGCAATCTCAGTACGGAATACTCTACGTTCCAGGTTAATCACATACCAACGGAGCATTTTTTATTGGTTTCAGTTCAGTGGGGCGTGGTGGTACGTAAATATTTTGTAAAATACCTGATAAACCAGGCTAATCATCTTCATTTTAGTTCTGCTCGACGCATGCAAAACCGAGGGACAAATTACCGAGTCCCTCCCCAACCAACTGTCAAACCACTCAAATAATGGCAAGGCACGCTTAGTTTGAAGTTTCGTATGATGTTTAAACAATACACATGAAACCTTGGAGCACGGTGCGTAATGTGCGAAGGATCATTATACATGCATGCTTTCAATGGATTGAAATTGCCACTGTGAAGGAGAATTTCAAGGACACGAATATAAACAAGTAATATCGACATCAAGGTTGAAGCCGTCTAGAAATGTCTCTCTCTCAGTTTGTTCCAGGTCCCCCATATGCCCGACTCGCTAGCAAGCGCACAAGCCGGTGTCTGCACCGCACGGCCTCATCTACGACAGCCCAGTGCATTTATCATGGAAACCAGCCAGCTCCATGGCTAATGAAGTACGCACATTATCTTTCCAAACACCAACTTCAGCTAACGTTGGTTGACCCCATCCGAAAACGTGCTTTTCTGTCAGCTGGTGACCTGGATAAAACCGTAGCTAACTGGTTATCTACTACTGCTAACGGCAGTGAGATTAGGTGTTGAACTAATTTTAAAATTAATGTTAGCTACATGCCAAGCCACAGTGAACCAACTTGGCCAAGCCCGTTCATTTTTTTTTAACGCTGAGAAAACGTCACCAGCTAGTGTGACTACTTAGTGAAGTTACCGCATCCGCAAACAGCAAATCAACGCAGTCATTTATAAGCATTTACAGAACGTAATGAATTTCATATTGGCAATACTGTATCAATATCATCGGCCTATCATTATTCATGCTAAATGGATTTCAGACGCAGGGACTGCCAATGTGGTTAGCTTGGTTAACGGTTAGCTAACGTTAATTATCAGGGAAGAGATCACATGCTAGCTAGCGACACTTACTAACGTTTGATAAATCAATGCACAGGATTAAACGGTAGTAAATGTGCATCCGGACAGCGGTCACCGACTGCCCACGAATTAGCAAGCTAGCCACAAACGGGTCTTGAGAAAATTGTGGCTGGACAGCGAGCGTTTATGCCATGTTTCCAAGCGCCAGTCACGTTAGCAAAGTCAGCTCTGTCGTCTAGCTCGCTAGTTTGCATTTGCAAGGAATCCATTGGCTAGCCATAGCTATCGTTAGCTAGCTAATATTCAACGCCAAGCCAGACAGGTAGTTATGGTACATGTTACAATGACAGCCCATTTCAATGGCGTTTGAGGTATTGGAATTCGCACTACCATATGGAAATAATGTCCACCGCTAGACACAGCAACAGCGGGACAAATGCAGCACGATGCTGGTGGAGGAGAATCAAACGTTAGGGTGTTTGCTTCAAGGGCCTAGTTGAACTCGCACTAGGCCCGAACATGGATATTTATTTATAACATTAACATTTTCGCAACGATTCAAAATACACTGGGCCATCTACCTCTGAACACACCCAAAGAGTACCAACCACAGCATGTCAACTCGAATGTGTGTCGTTTTGCGTCTAAGTTGTCAGCGACTGAGAAGGCACCGACCTGCCCAAATTCTGCCGTCCGCCAGGTCCTCCACCTCCCCCGGCGCCAGAGGCCGCAGCAGCGCCGCCGCTGCCACCGCCGGGTTTACGGTTACCACCGGCCTGCTTCATTGACATGATGATCCCATAAACGACGATTTATGCACTGTATTTCTACTATTTCCAAAATACGAAGCCCAAAAACTAATTAAAAATAAACTATAAGCTAACGGTAGCTAACACTAAATAATGAATCCTGGCTTCAGCATAGATTACAATACTTCTTAAAAGCAGAACAGATTTTTTTTTCTTTTAAAAAGACAGTAGCTATGTCAACTACCCTTGTGCAATCAAGGCGTTTATTTAACTTCCTGTCCAAAAGTTTTTTTTCCTTAAAATGAATTTTAATTATAACAAATAGGATTTTCAGCTATCTCGGTTTCTCTCTTCGTTGCTATCAGCGAAAAGACCAAAACAGTCTGAAAGGAGACAAAAAATAGCGGAAGGATATATCTAGGGCGCAATGCTGCGCACACGCTGCTATTCTACCTTTTTACCGCTTGACAGCTCTGCAAGAGCCCATATTAGAAGAGAGAGAAATGCGGTTTAATCAAAGTGAAGGAAAATCACTAAGACCATTATTGTCACTTAATTTATCAAAGCGACGAATAAGAGAAAAGGCGCACTACTTACAGGAAGTCGAAAGCGTACCTCAATGAGCAGAGGTGATGTGGTCACCACGTGAGCCGGTGGAAGCGTCCCTGCCGAATGAGCGGCTCAGTGCGAGGGTTTTATAAGCACAGAAGTACGAGTTGTTCTCGAAAATTGGTACAACAAGCCTGCAGTCTCTAAATAATGACAACAACAAACTCTTACTCATTACATTACACCATGCAACAATGTGTATTTATCTTATCGCTGGTTCTACAAGCACGCTCATTATCCATTTACGACGAAACACTAATGTATGAACGCCGTAAACTAACTAATATGTAGCAATCTAGCTAAATTATCTTGGCGCATAATTAATGCAAGCGTGAATATCTAGAGTTCCCCACCCATTCCTGTCAAAGTAGTAATGTGTATGTCCCCGTTCCTCTGTACATTCACAACACCTAGTACTGAGCAGTGGGAGAAGCTGTTGGTTAGCTAGGTGACTTGCAAGCTACTGTTAACCAACACGGTGGCGATGGTTATTTTTGCGATGCAGTGTACGAAGGTCCAGGAAGGCGCTGGCTGTGCTAACATAAGCTGCACCAACATTAAATGAGAATAGAATGACGCAGCGGTTGTAAAGAATAACAATGTCAGAATGAGTCGTCAGTTGTTCCAATTGATTTTTTTTGTCACTTAGTTCTACTACTTATGTTAAAATATAATACTGTATGAATAGAAGACTGCACCCAAGAAATATTGGATAATGTGTTTTAATAAAATATTATTTAGATAACAGCAATATGAACTTTTGCTGTTAAGAAAAAGGGAATCAAACATGGGCTAACCATATGAAACTATGTAGGCTACTGTACGCAGACTTGAGTGAGATGGTGTGTGCAGCATGAATCCAGGGTAAATGAGAATAAGGCACTTTGCACATACTCCAGGGGTGATGTCATAGTGCCACCCGAGCTCAGCCAGGTTGCAATTTGCGCTGGCTGAGCACGACAACTTAGTTTTAAAAGCATTGAGCGGCACAGCGAGTACGTGCTTTGTGAAACACTCAGCTACACAACTGAATGAACGAAATGCTTGTAATTTTAATCAGGAAAGGTGTTTGCAGTAGAAACGGCCTTAGAGAGCTCAGCTGAAGCCTAGAGGAAAATATTCTTTCATTCTTTCATGTCAGCGCTACGATATTCCGAGTGTTAAAAGTCAAACATTTGTCAGACAGTAATCTACTTTTATACTTTTTCAACTGTAAACTTTCATTGCAGTCTCCGTTAATTTAGCCCTCTTAGAATGTTTTATGCAAACGGGTGCATTCAAATTCTAATTGGTATGATAAAAGTGGACTGTAAAAATATTTGAAAAAAGAAAATCTACATTGATTGGTGTTCTGTGCACATATTTACTCTCTCGGGCAGTGAGTAAGATGTGCCTGTTTTCACACTTGGATAAATAGCTTGGCAGTATGCCGTCGGCCTGAAGAAAAGCCACATAAACGTTGTTCTTCCAAGAATGACATCACACACCTACCATAATATAATCTTCTCAAATTTCTGCCAAACCAAGATTATATTGTGGCTCAGTAATTCCTCTTAAAAATGCCACAGGACTGTTGTTCAAAAACGAAAATGGATAACAAAAAATGTACAATCATATTCGAAAATCACTGGAAACGTGGCATAAACCTTTTCAAGTGTATAGAGAGCGGCCTTCCAAGCAATATCCTGACTTTTGCAGTGTACGTCGATGTTTGTCGAACACAATTAGCAACAGAGAGCCTGTTAAACTAACAGTAGTTCATACACTGAGGACCTCTCCTTGTTTTTCTCATGAGGTATTTGAATCTGATCCGTGTGAAATACTTAGCTTCACCTCTTGCATTAATTGAGTTCTTTATATGCAGTCCCATGTTTGTTTTTATCTCCAAATATCTTCTATCTTAAAATGTGTAAGTACTGAATACATGAGTTTTCATGTATGAGAAAGCAGTGGTATGGTTGAAGGTGTATGCATGTACACAGAGCGTACCCAACTCAACTTCAATGTACAGCATAGCAGCCTAATAGCCTTAATACCATTAATATATGGGCTTTGGAGTTGGACTATTCACAACTATTAGCTTTATTACCATTAATACATGTGGGTTTTGGAGTTACAATATGCCCTCCTCCTCTCCACAAGAACAAAGCAGCTGTGAGCTTTAAAAATTACCTTCAATATGGCTGTTATTTAAATAAATTCACTTTTCTCCTGAAAAACTATATCTTACCAGCTTTTTAGTAAGAGCCATTTGACTCCTTTGATTATCCTGTTAGATGGATGGTAAAATATGTGGGCTGGGTTCTCTGAATGCGTTGCTGGGAATGTTTTATATAAATGCTGCTTTATGGTGTATTTTTGGAAGTTTGACTTCCTGTTTACTGTGCGTGGGTGTGACTGCTAGCCTGGGGATGCCTCTGTTTGCAGACAAAGTACGAAATTCAATCACATATTCAATTAGATTTACACAAGATTCATGTTTAATGTGCTGGCTTGACATACTCCAGGAAATCTGCTATGAATGGATTTGGTGGAGCCCACTGTTAATGTAAAAATTGGTTTAATTTTTAGTTTAAATCAGGTTACGTATGGAACACACAGAGTTTCAGAGCTGTTGAGCACATTTAACCAACAAGGGCATGAGCAAACTGACATTTTAGCTCTTTCCCTGGAGTCAACATCAAACAGGACCTGGGCCAGGATATGTGAGTGTGTGTGCACTATACATCCATACATACATGTACACACATACATACATGTATCTGTGTATGTGTACATACATCCTCCTATAAACTGACTTGTGAAAGGTGCACATATGGACTTCAGCTTTGGTTCGTCTTTTAGATTTTGTCTTTTAAAGCCACATGGGTAAAGGAGTCTTTTTGTGTGTGCTTTTTCTCACTTTCAGACAGAATATCTGTTTCTCTTTACATCTGCACTGGCTGAAATATGTCTGAGCTCGCAGACTTAATAAAGAAAGTTACTCAATACCTTTAAAAACTGCACGACTATATCATGCCTGTAATGCATGCAAGAACATACATCATGAAACATGGAAAATAATAAACTTTTATTGCAAAAATACTTACACTTTCAGTGCCATGTCAATTTTCAGGCATTAATCACCGTTTTTAAAGTACAGGATGTAGCTGCAAATGTCAGGATGAGGCAAACAAACATTCAGATCACTTATTCTGTACTGTTGCCCTGGCGATAAAGAAAGGAGATCAGTTAAAAATGTACCACACATCAGATGTACAAGGGAGGATTCATCAGGTGTCATCTCTTACTGTCTTTCCCTGCCCTGAGCAACGGCCATCTTGTCATCAGAAAATACAACGGTCGAGCTTATCGGTCAGAAAAAATGTTAGCCTTCCTCTCTCAGCCTGATAAGAGCAAAGATAAAAATCAGCTGGAATGCGATGAACTTTAAAATAGGAAATTGAAATAATTTAATATAACATGGTCCTAAATCAGCCACTGGAGATTAGTCACAGGGAATTGAAGAAGAAGAAAAGATTTCCTCCAGTACTCAAAGTACACCCCTGAGTCAGAAACTACTGGGAAACCAAAAGCATAAAAGGATCCTGTTTATGTAAGTCATAATTCCATGAAAGGTTATATTAAAAATCTTTCAAATATACACAGTGAAAAGTTTACACAAACTTTGCATGGAAAAATTGCATGTGTATGGACAATAGAGCCCAGAGACTCATTAATATTTGAATGCAAATTTGAACTTTTTTTGTTGATTTGGATAAGACCATAGGCAATGTATGGGGTTTGTGAAACAGTTTTTTAGGTGGGTTATTTTGACATTTTTACCGAAAAGACACCATTCTTACTGTCATTCTTACACATTCTTTACTCAATGTTGTGATTATATAACATTACAGATTCAGTATGAGAACATAATCTACAGCAATATGACAGATACTTAACGCTTCCTAAGCTTTGTCTTTAGATCAAACTAAGCAACTACATGTTCTATGTTGGCTACCAACACATATGGCTCAATAATGATAAAGATCATGTTATATTGAATAACTTATACATAATTTCAAAAAATGTATTTGAAAACCCTAACTTTCTATGTCAGGGTGAATTTTACTGTGTAGCAGTTTGGAATGCCCCTGTTGCAGACACATAAACATCTCAATGTACATGGTGTGACCATTAGACCACTGACCACTACAACAGAGCCCTGTTGTGGAGAATCTGACATGTTACGTTATGGCGCCCCCAGGTGGCATGGGTGTCTCACTTGTTTCGCATGGCCTGCTTCTCTTTGACTGGTGTCACATGTGCACTTAAAGTGTCAGAATTATCTGCGCTCCTTCAGCTAGGCCCTCATGTTCGCAGTCACAGGCGCACGCTGTTACAGTACATCTCTCTAACTGCCAAAATCTATTTTCATTCATCTCTGATTATTATTTTTTATTTCAAGAAGCCGATGTCCAAATGCTGCTATGATACAATAATTTGAAAATGATTGGGGCCAAATTGGTGATGATTAAGGAGTATGAACCCAAAATGAATCCAGTTTACCAGAAATAAAATAAGACCAACTCTTGAATTTGTAGAGTATAATATGTAAAATATGTATTCAGAATCATTTTATGTAAATTGGTCATGCAATATAACTTGAAGGGATGCAACATTAACTCCTCATAGGAAGTCTGTACCCAGGGGTTTAAAAGTCAAATAACAGATCACGGGCAAAATCCTCAGGAACAATGAGATTAGCCCCTCCTAGTGGACAGAAATGGTACTGAAAGCTGTCTGAAACTGCTGATGTTGAACCTGAGATGTGTTCATATTTGTGTATTGAGCAATGAGGTCTCCCAGCACATTCAATAAAATATTCAGGAAACACGCTGCTCTGGGGTTTCTCCAACAGCACTTGAAGAAAGCAAATTTCATTCTTCTATGGAACATTTTAATCTGTTGCACAATTTTTTCCCTGCCTTAACTTTTGTGATTTCAAAGGACTGCTCAGTGGGTATGCATTCTAAAAAAGGCTATATATTTCCAGCATCCACATTTTTATGCTCACTTGCTGGATGTGCTTCAAAAACAAATTTTAATTTTCCATATCCGTCACAGTCATGGGGAGTATAGATTACATCGAATAAGTCACTGTGATTCACTTGACATGCTGACAATGATTAACCCTTCAGACTTCCACAGTAATGAATGCATCAATGACACTCATCTCTGGATGGGCTAACCGTAGGCAGACAGAAGGTGACAAGTCCATCCACATAGAGTAGGGATTGGTGCATATTTGCAAATCCAGCCCAGCAGAGTTAATCCTGGTCCTGGCTGATCCTACCATTTACTCTTGAGTCTTTGACAAAGATTGCATCAGTCTCTTAATGCCTGACAATGAGCCACACTTCAGGTGTAGACAAAGCCACACAAGGCCGTACTCCTGAATGACCTGCGTGACGTTTGCACAAACATTACATGACAAAGGGGCATTCGGCACACTCCCATGCCCAGGATGACAGAGGGAATTTTTACATACATTTATCCACATTTTAAGTGTTTTTAAGTAGTTTAGGAGAGGTACCTTCAGAACTGAATTTGTGACCTACCTGCTTCCTTACCTCCTTGCTAAATTAAGTGTGTACCTTTTTTTTTGTTTTACAAACAATGGGGCATTTGGGAGACCCCAATATACCAGGATGAGTTGAACAGCACGTGTTTTTACACACAGTACATTTTTACTAAAGAAATTTAGCAGAGGTACCTTGCTTGGTGGTACCCCTGCAGTTCCCTATATGCAAACTCACAACCTACGGGCTTAAAGCCCAGCTTCCTTACCATTATAATACAGAGTGAGTGATAGCAGATTACCGTGACTAACAGAGTGTAAAGAAGCCAGTCAGGAGCATTGGAATGCCACCCTGACAGTCTGAGGCCGGGGGGGTGGGGTGGGGGGGGGCGGCAGTGGGCTCCCCCTCCCACTCATTTCATACTATCATTTGTGTTTTCGTGCCAACGGGACGGCGCACATAGTTTCAGCACCACACAGTGAGGGAGCTGGTAAACAGCCAGAGAGCGTGACAGACCTGAGTCAGACGTACTGTATGTGAAATATGCTAGCAGCTTTGTACATGCCAGTACACTTCAGCAAACAACACTCCAGCGGATACTGCAGTGTAAATCTTGTTGTGCTATTGTGTCGTTCCCCTTGAGCATTGGCCAACTATGTCTTTTACTGCTTACTTACTTTAGGTTGACAATTTCAGGTGTTGGATTGTATTACATTGGAGTTATTTAGCTGATGCTTTTATCCAAAGCGACTCATAGATGACTGGACTAACGAGGGCGCGACCCCCCTGGGAGCGGTGTGGGGTGAAGGGCCTCTTGCTCAAGGGCCCAACAGCTGCACTGACCTTACGGTGGGGCGTGGACCACCAACCCTCCAGATTTTTCTGATATTAGAAGTGGAGTTGGAAATAGCAGGCAAACAAAATTAGGTAATGAAAATTTGATGTGGTGCTCTTTTACTATTATGTGATCATACTGTTTCAGAGATTAGTATCAAAATTTAATATTTTTAATGGTAACTGAGCAATCATAACAGAACCCACCAATTAAACGAGGTTTCATGGACCCCCCCCTTGGGCGGAGCTACGCTCAGCTGTCATGAGACTCGTTGTACCCAATCAAAAATGTTGCACAGCCAATGCAGTCATTTTGCCAAGTCACTGAGTCACTGATAGGATGTGGTAGCTCCTCCCATTTTGGTTCAGTGAAGCCTCACTCCCATCACGACTACAATAAACACTCAGGGTTTAATACGCACAGAAAAGATGACATCTCACAGTGGTGACCCAAGGAATCTGCTTTAATACAAATATTCGGCAAATTCATGACATTTCCGAGAGCGGAGGACAAAAATACTGTTTGAGGTACGCGTCTTCCAAAGGTAACTCAACTGCTGCTCTGGGAGGAGGGAAGAAGGGAGGGAAATGTGAAATAAAACCTAGCCTGCATTTCAAACCAGTGGGAGGAGTGTCAGTACTGTTCGGCGTATTTTTATCCAATCAAGGCATTTTTGGTCAAGCCATAGCCCTTCGAACCACTGATTTAAGTGTGCAACAAAATGCTGTGGTCCTGAACATACAGCAACAGGCACGTCTCGCCACCGAGAGATCAGCTAAGAGGCCCAAAGTCACAGGCCTCTTCTCTAAAACTCAGTGTCCATTTTTCAAAATTTAAGAATGAAATTAATTTTTTTTTTATTCAAGAATAAAAAATAAAATAGAATATTTTAGTCCTGGGGACCCCAGCTGTTTTTTTACTTTCTAATTTTAAGCTTTCTTGATCATGTGACTTATTAAACTGATATTAAGGAGGCACTGGACATTTTTTTAACAAATGTGTTTCCAAAACAGATTGGAGGGGCTGTGAAAGAATGTTGCTAGGGGAAACACTCTTGTGCTTACCCTTGAGGGGGTGACCGATAACCTGTCACGGAAACAGTGATGTTGGCTTTTTACCTCCAGCTCATGTGTCAACAACCTCTTCATGTCACTCCATCCCAAACTAAGGAAATGAAATCTCTCCACCAGTGTTGTGTTGTTTTTCTGGGCGGAGCCTTGCTGCCATGGCAATACTGAGCTGACGTCACATGCCACACACTTTTTGGGGAAAAGAACTGATTGGGAAGGGCAAAGGAGGAGTTCTGATTGGCCACAGTGCTGCTGTTCTACCTGGACACACAGCTCTGATTGGCCACAGTACTGCTACTCTACCTAGCCATAACATTTTGATTGGCCACATTACCACTGGCTCTACAAGGCCACAGTGTTCTGACTGGGCACAGTACTGCTGCTCTGATTGGTCACAGTGTTCGGATTGGCCATAGTACTGCTGTTCTGATTGGTCAGAACACTACTGCAGGTGACTGCTTCACCACCTGTTATAGGTCCAAAGGGCCACAACAGAGCAAGAAGCAGGAAGTAGGAAGCAGGAAGTAGCCCAAAGCCGCTTAGGGGTGGGACACACAGGGGCCGGAGATTTGTTCCTTAAGTAACTATAGCAACTATCAAACTCATTAAAGTGGACTCTGATCGGCAAAGATGTGGCCATGCCACCAGGGGCTAGTCAGTGTGTATTGATTGAGATTTTGCTTTTGATTTTTTTATAGTGAAACTCTTCCATTCTCAATCAGCAACAGTCCTGAACAAAGGCCACAGGAGAGGACAGCTTTACATACTTTAGGAATAAAAACTAAAACACATACAACAGCAGGAATTCATTTTTACAACGCGATTGAGTAATCAGAGTTTAGTGTCATATTCCTCCTCATCGGTCGCTCTTCATTCCACCTGCAGAGCGTAGCTCAGAGATGTACGCAGTCCACCTGCAGAGCGTAGCTCAGAGATGCACACATACACCAGAATAAGGGCAGTGGCATCAGAAATAATCCAGACAAGGAGCCGCAGTGCTTTCGGTTTCTGCAGGTGCTTGGCTGAGGAATCCACACACCCTCTATCCCAGGTCTACAGCAGTTGTGATTGACAGTAAACCACAGAATCAGTGCGGCCCGCTAAGACTGAAGCTTGACCCCGCCAGCATTCTTCAGCAATGAAAGTAATCATGAGCCATGGGCTCTGGCTCGACCTCTATGGTTGTGAAAAGCTACATTTGCAGACAATTGTTATGATTGCGATCCTGGATCGTTGCTAATCAGCTACTGATGCTGAGCATTTCAGCCTTCACCCTGTAGACTGCTCTGGGGACGACACCTGGTTAGATCATTATGCCCTCATCTCTTAAGTTAAAAGCCAGGAAAGACGGCATGGTGCTCCAACAACATGGGTGTCCTTAGAAGAAAGCCAGTCCATATGCTGGTGTTTGTCATTTCCTTTTAGTCAGCAGCCAGTTGAGGCCTTGGGAAAAAAAGGGGTGAGGATTCTTTAGCCAATTACTGGCTTTACTTAAGCTCGTGCTTACTAGAGTGCATCACAAACCGACAGACACTGCAGCCCTCCAGGACTGGAGTTAAACCTGCAGACACTGCGGCCCTCCAGGACTGGAGTTAAACCTGCAGACACTGCCCCCTGCAGGACTGGAGTTAAACCTGCAGGCTCTGCAACCTGCCTCGAATTGGAGTCCCCCCAGAGGCCTGCTGCAGGTGGAACGAGGTGAGAATGTCACCCTGGTTCAAAAAGAGCAAATAATCCAGGGCTAAAAAACAGTGTTGGGCATTTTTGGGTTTTAATTACCAAGTATCTGGCTGAGGCTACTGTGGTAAAAAAAAAAAAAAAAAAAAAAAAACAACGGAATCAGTTTTAAAATAAATAAAATTGAATAGCATTGTTAAAAAGAAAGATAATAAAATTAGATAATTAAAATTAAATAAAAAAAAAAAAAAACCACTGCAACAGGCAGCTCAGACAAGCAGCTCGTACAGAAACCGACTTCCCTTCCATCGGGCACTTGATTGACTTTCTTCGCTTTTGATGGGCGAAATGAAAATATAAGCTTAGTTTGTTCTTCTCTGTTCTTCACGGTTGTTTGTAAAAAATGTCCTCTGGGGAACATATCTACAGCTGTACAATAGTTCTGCAAGCAAGTTCATGAAAAAATGCATCAAGTCCTGCACTTAAATTTACATAAAAATGACTCTTTACAAGTTAATCATTTAAGAACATATATAATAAATCATACAAAATAAAAACAGAAAGACAGCACTTGCTATTGAGAGTCCTGCAAGTTTGTTTTCTCCTCTATGGCCTGTTTCACAATCTCTGCCAGCTTCAGCCGATCCACTCTGTCAGAGAAAGCCCTCCCTGGAAAGTGTGCGCACACACGCACGCACACACACACACGCGTGTGCACACACACACACGTGCACACACAGAGAGAGAGAGAGAGAGAGAGAGAGAAAGAGAGAGAGAGAGAGAGAGAGAGAGAGAGCAGCATTACCCATGAGAAGGGACAGTTCATAAAGTACTGAAAACAGGGGTGTCAATAATTTTACAAAAATGAAAAAAAATGTGCAAATAAGAATGTGTTCTTAAGAGACCTTCTTAATTAGGTGAAGTTTACATTAATACATACAAAAGAGGCAGTCTTTGACATAGAGACAGACAGACATACATCCCAGTTAAATCCCTGCTGGCCCGTTCTGACAGACAGACAGACAGACAGACAGACAGACACACCCACACACACCCCCCCACAGACACACACACACACACACACACACCCCCATACACACCACCCCATACACATCATCCCATAAACACACACACACACACACACACAGGTGTGTACCGTCCCAGCTCAGGCCATGCAGTCCGTCTCTCAGCAGTTTGCAGTCTCTGTTGAAGCGCCAGGCCTCGTGCATCACCTCATTCAGCTTCTCATCCTCATTCTCCCCTGCAGGACACACACACAGGTCAGAGTGTGTGAGTGTGTGTGTGAGAGAGTGTGTGTGTGTGCGCGTGTCTGTGCGAGTGTGTGTGTGTGTCCGCACTCACCAGCCTGCGGCAGAATGCACTGTGCTATAACGTCTCTCAGTTTCTCCAGCGCTACGTTGGTGTCGTCTCCTCCATTCTCCGGGTCGTTGATGAAGAAGCTGTCCCCGGGCTTAGTGCTGCAGCGAGAGAGGGAGGGAGGGAGGGGGACAGAGAGAGTTTCAGTTTTAACCCACCTTTATTATGACATTAAAACACATCTCACAGAACACAAAACAGCCATTCTATGAGCCCAAAAAACCAGACCAAAGACAGGGTCTATACAGTAATGACAGATGCAGGAGGCAGATAAAAAGTACAATAGACAGAAACACAGACAGTTTACAGGGAGAAGACATGCAGAGGACAGACAGACAGACGGACGGCAGACGGACCCCAGCAGCTTCCTCTTCCTCAGGATGGGGTTGTTGACGGAGTTAAGGGGCTTCAGGCTGACGTTCAGCTCCTGGATGCGCATATTGGCCAGCTGCTCTGCGTGGGCCTGCTGGATCCCTGCGACCACGGCCTGGAGAGAGAGGGGCTATTACTGACCACACACTCACGCGCACACACACACACATACATACACACACACACTCATACACACACTCACGCGCACACACACACACACACATACATACATTTACACACACACTCATACACACTCACACACACACACACACACACACACACACACACGAACACACGCACACACTCATACACGCACATACACACACACTCACACACACACTCACACATGCACATGAACACACGCACGCACACACTCACACACATTCACACATGCATACGAACACATGCACACAACACACACACGCACACACTCACAGTCACACACACACGCATGCACACTCACGCACGCATGCATACAACTAACAAGTTAACCTTGAGCAGCTCACTAAATCTGAGGTTTCCAGCCCAGCTCCCAAACCATTACACCGCACTGCCAACAGGTGTTACCCTGAGATAACGGGTCCACTATAAACACAGTCACAGTTCATACACCAAAGCTACGGGCAGAAGTGCAGGCTGCTGAAACACACTGAGGGAACGCTGTTTCTGCAGGCCTGCTCTAGTGACAGCGCCAGAACAATCTGCATTATACACCTGCAGACCCAGGTACTGATCCACACCACAGCATGGACTCAGAGCCGAGGGACAGCATGAGGTGAACAGGAGGAGGAGAGAAGCTGTATCCCATGGCAACGTCTCCCACGGCAACATCTCCCACGGCAACGTCTCCCATGGCAACTTCCCCCACGACAACGCCTCTCTCACATCTACTCTGACAGGGGTGGTAAACTGCTGTCCTGAAGGGCTGCAGTGTCTGTGGGATTTTTGCGGCTTCATTTCAGTCCGGGGCCATTTTAAGCCTGGGACGCATGGTGTGTGTACTCAGCCAATCAGTGACTTTACTTAATATCATAGGCACCTAAACACATCCAAAATCAGGACTGGAGTCGGACACCTCGGCACTGTGATGCTTGCAGTTATGCTGTGTGTTTATATCATAATTACTGCTATCAGGTGACAACTTGGTATCATCTCTGCTCTTTGCCCAAAACTGTTTTTCTTCCACCGTGCACTTCTGTCAGTGTCTCTGGGTAACAGAGCTGAATGTCTAAATGCACTGCGTTTCCTGTAGCGACGGGTCGCCCAGGGCGACGGGTCTCTGTTGTACCTTGTCCATCATCATCTGCGCGGAGGGCAGCACGTTGTCCAGCGCCTCGGTGCAGTTGAGCCAGGGGTGGGCCAGCACCCCGTCAATCGTCAACCTCTCCTCCGGCTTCACCTTCAGCAGCCTGAGGGGGGCGCCAAAAACACGACCAAGTTTAAACTACACACTGACATCAGCTAAAGACTCAGGGAGCAGTGTTTACAGCCAGACTACATCATGAGCACAGAAAGGGGGGTTCAGATAACCACGCACACTGAAAAGAGCCAGTAGGAAACACATATTTCTTTCTGTCAAAACTTTCAGAATCCCTGATTACATCACTAGGAATTACCGTAAAATATCCAATCACCACTCAGGTTGTTTGACGGCTTGTTATCAAAGCGCTTTATGATTGGTAGAACCCTCCTCTGTTTTCTGTGTTGGGCGATGATAAAAAAAACCCTCTTCCCTCCAGTGCTATGCCCATGCAGGTACCCCAGAGCTCCACAGTGCCCCCTGCTGGCCAGCAGTGACTCACTTGCGTACGATGTCCTTGGCCATCTCTGAGATCTGGCTCCACTCATCCTCGGGGAAATCGAAGCTGCCGGTCATGATCTTCTTGCGCATGTCTTTGGGGATGGTTCTGCTGTGGTGTTTAGAGTAGAAGGGCGGGTATCCGCACAGCATCACGTAGATAATCACCCCCAGAGACCACAGGTCACAGCTCTGCAGGGACACGCAGGGAGAGGGGGGCCCCGAGGGACCACGGTGAGGGCCCCCGACAGACTGCTTTAAACCTCTACCTACTTCACCTACCGCCTCAAATGTCAATCCCCCAAACTAACCTCTACACCTTCAAGCCACAAAACCCAACTGTCACCGAACCGAAATAACCACACCCTCCTGACCGGCATCACAAAAGCCAGCCCCACACACAAGGCCCAACATGATCCACCAAACTTAACTAAAACATGGATGTGATAACCTGTTTAGGAGAGATAGCAGGTGTGTTTAGCTGGCTATAGATGGAGATGAGGTAGGTAATACAGGTGTGTCTACCTTGCTATAGATGCTCAGTGTGAGGTAGATAATACATGTGTGCTTACTTTACTGTAGGTGTTGAGTATGAGGTAGGTAATACAGGTGTGTTTACCTTGTTGTAGGTGTAGGGAGTGGGTGAGGATGGTAATACAGGTGTGTTTACCTTGTTGTAGGTGTAGGGAGTGGGTGAGGATGGTAATACAGGTGTGTTTACCTTGTTGTAGGTGTAGGGAGTGGGTGAGGATGGTAATACAGGTGTGTTTACCTTGTTGTAGGTGTAGGGAGTGGGTGAGGATGGTAATACAGGTGTGTTTACCTTGTTGTAGGTGTAGGGAGTGGGTGAGGTAGGTATTATCCCAGATTTCTCCTTCTGGTGTCGCCTCTGTGCCTCCAGTACCTGAGGAGGGATAAAAACAACACACAGGCTCACCTGACAGCCTTGCCTCACAGCAAACACATGCAGGAGACTACCAACATATCACATTTCCATTGACATTAATTACATGGAATTGAAGAAATATCTATTTTAAAGACAGTAGTGTTGAATGACAAATGAACACTACAAAAATCTTAAATTTAGTTTGCCATCTTTAAAACTGGATTATAATGCACAAGAGACCAAAATCTACACTAACACTGAAGACTACACAGAGGTGTAAAAATGCAGGTTTTTACCTGAGGTGCTACATAGTAAGGAGTGAACTGAGGGGTCATCAGGTCACCTTGGTCAATTTTGGCGAATCCAAAATCACATAATTTTACTGGTGCATCCTGGGTAGCAAAGGTGAAAGAGGGAAAAGCTTTAAGCAGCTTTAAAAATCTGACAACGTTAAACGTTAAAGTCCTGATAACAGAACAAAAAACAAAACAGCACTAGGCCAGAATTACTCAGTGAATTTCACAACAATATGTACTGCTCAAATACAATAATTACATCTAAAATTATAATGAAAATGATTGTATTTGTGTGACTTTTTCCCCCCAAGTGTAAATATATGAATTCCAAAACAATGAATGAATATTTATCTGAGAAATATTGTTAAAATATTAAGAGGACTGTTCTGAACATTCATCTCAGACAAATGTGATAGTGTGGCTTTTTTCCCCCGTTTGAGCCCGCATGTGGGATTCTAAGCCCCTCCTCCAGCCCCCTGAGGGCGTGGCCTCCCATGCCCCAGCCCCGCCCTCACCAGGGAGTTGTCCTTGAACAGCAGGTTCTCCGGCTTCAGGTCTCTGTGTGCAATGTTCAGCGAGTGACAGTGCTCCAACGCCTGGCTGATCTGTTCCATTACACACACACGCACGCACACCCACACACACAGTCATAAGGTTATGCTTAAATCATATCCAATTTCATACAGGCACACGCTTAAGAGTGTACACCTGGTCAAGCTCACAGGACAGGAATGATGATTGGTCCTGCGTATTAATCGTTAGTCAGTTACGTCACATGAATCATTATGTGATTTAGGTGGGACTCTGATTGGAAGGATCAATGCAAACCAACTCCTGACCTCTAACATAACACTGGATCAAACCTCCTTCAACCAATCAGATTACAGGAAATCAACCTAACTTTGTTTACAGAGAGTTTGTGTCTGAAGTGGAGGCCACATTTTAACTAATCATACACACAATTCTGTATCTGTTTTTTTGTACCGTGGATGTTCTTTTTCCCAGTCTCATCTTCCCCCTCACACAACCGTCCATTACGTCTTACTCTGACACAAATGGGCTGAAACAAAACCCAGTGAGACACGAGATGCTCAATCATCTTCGCACAAACACGGCCCTGCCGGACACAAGGGTGCACAAAAACAAACAGCCCAGCCAGACAGACACCGGGGAAAGGTAGAGATACATCACAAACAGCCCAACCAGACAGACACCAGGGTACCCATAACAAACACCAAACACCAGCCAGACAGACAGCAGGGTACTCAGAGGACACAAAGCCCAGACAGCCAGAGGCCAGAAGCTGGTCACCAGAGCAGTGTGGGACTACAGAAACCCGCATTACACTGACAATATAGAGCGGTACCTTCAGGAGTCTTATCCATAGCCAACATACCCAAAACATACCCCTGGTGCCTTCATTTCTGCATGCATGCTGACACAGCTTACATTGTTACCTGTGTACTGTCAATGTTTTACGGTTCTGTGACTAATATAACTTCACTCAAAGCACCACATCAATACAACTTTCCAATGTGATATAATTTAATAAGTATCTCTCTGGTTTATTTGTTATGCCTTTGGAAGGGACACAAGAGAACTAGGTCTGTATTTATGACTCAATGTAACATCAGCACAAAAATTAAAGCTTTGAATCTTACAGGAATCTTTGGTCTAACTGTGAGAGCTGTTCACAGAATGATACCGTCTTTTCCCCTATGGCGCTCACAATAGAACAGAGGAAATGTGCAGACGAGCGTTTGAAGTTTTTAAAAGATTTTCTGCTTCAGGAAAACCACAAAAGGCCGGCAATTTGTTTCCAAAGGTAGAGTGTCACTAAAATCAATTAAGACTGTGAAAAGCTGTCAGCTTGGGCAACAGTTTCTCTCCATGACAAATCTAATTACAGAGTCAGCTGCACTGATGACAGGGGAATAATTTCACTCCTGATTTTGCAGTTTTGATAACACTTACAAACCTTCGGCAAATTTCCAACATTAATGTAAGTTCATGTTCATTGATGAACACATTTACATGAACTGTTCCACACAGAGGTCGTAGACATAGACTAATTAACTGACACATTTGTTTTTGTGCATTATGTGTGTTCGTTCCCTCCACTACCCCAGCGGTCATTCTAGACCTGTTCCTGTTCATTGCTGAAATGCAGCGATACCCTTCATGCGACAGGGCTGCAGGGCTGCTGATGTCACCCTGCTGTCCTGTGTTTAGCTCTTCAGCGATGTCGAGCCGCTGTGCGAGCCGCTAACGCCTTCCTGAGGGTGAACTGCAGCGCGCAGCCCGGGGAGCTAAATCACCTCTCCAAGTGCGAGTACCTCCAGCCACAATCACACTATTTTTTTATTACTGCATATTTTTCTCTCATGTATATAAATGATATCGTAATGTTGGTTTATGACCTCAACAGCACGCTGTGTTGTGAATTTACATGCAAATGTTGCTACCTCCTTTGAATGCTTAAAGAATAATGAACATCGCTAAGGAAATTCGCTTTGTGTTGTGTACTGCTGCAGGACCACAACCTGTTTGCAAATACAATAAAAGATTATGCTTGTGTGTGTGTGTGCACGTGTGTGTGTACAAGAGCACTGATGTGTACAATGGCACATAAATTAGCCAGGACAAGTTTTCTGAATTCAACAGACCCATGACATTCAGCTCGGTAATCTGAACACTGAAGACACTGTCTCTTGTCCTCTGAGGTGGACATGCTCCAGTTTGATGCATCTTCTGTAAACTGATTCCAAACGCAGGGCATGGACAACACTAAACAGCACTACAGCTATGGACGCTTTCACCAGGGAGTTCTCCTGCCTCAGCCAGCTGCATATACCAATGTCAACTCACCAAACTTATACAAGGGCAGGAGAAAGGTGCTTCGCTGTCATTGGAGAATTAAAATATAAGATCACATGACTGGGCTGATTTAATAACTGACGGATTGGGTAGGCCTGAGATCCAGAAACAGATCCATGACTCCTCGTCTGCTCCTGTTCTACACTGTAATGCAGTACTGGGACCTCCTGCAGTGAAGAGCAGAGAGGATGCTGTGCTTGGCCAGAAGAGGGCGCTGGTTCAGTAGGCACAGTGTGGCGGGGGGAAAGGAAGCGCATGGACCCACCTGTTTGGTTACCTGGCTCGCCATCTTCTCTGTGAAGTGTCGGTGCTGACTGATCCGGTGGAAAAGCTCCCCACCCTCCATCATCTCCATGACGATCAGTAATCTGGCCCTGGGGGGAGGAGTCAGGGGTACACAGGATTACTGGTGAGTGTGTGTGTGTGCATCCATATGTGTGTATATGCACAATTTTACACTGCATGTGTGTGTGTTTGTGTGACAGTGTGTCTGTGTGCATGTGTGTTTTGTGAGTTTGCATGCGCATGTGTTTGTGCAAGTCTGTGTGTTTTGTGTGAGTGCCTGAATGTGCATTTGCATGCAAGTGTGTGTGTGTGTGTGTGTGCGTGTGTGCGTGTGTGTTGTACCTAGGGCTGGATTCATGGGGGAACTGCACGCTGTTAGCATACACCTCCATGATTTGCACAATGTTGGGGTGTGACGCACACATCATGTGGAGCCGCACCTGTGCAGGTGAGAGGAGGAGAGGCAGGTGTGTTACAGACACACCTGTGCTACAGAGATATCTGCGCTACAGACACACCTGCAATACAGACACACCTGTTCTACAGAGACACCTGCGTTACAGACACATCTGAGCTACAGAGAATCCTGCACTACAGACACACCTGTGCTACAGAGACACTGTAGGTATTGCAGGTCAGTAGAGGCTTATACGTTCTGTCCATACTGTCTCATGGTTGGTACTTGGTCAGGAGAGTCTCATGCTTAGTTTTCTGTCAGTAGATGTTATTCATTCCCCCATTAGATGGCTCAGGGTCAGTGTTCTGTCAGTAGATGTTATTCATTCCCCCATTAGATGGCTCAGGGTCAGTGTTCTCTCAGTAGATGTTACTCATTCCCCCATTAGATGGCTCAGGGTCAGTGTTCTCTCAGTAGATGTTACTCATTCCCCCATTAGATGGCTCAGGGTCAGTGTTCTCTCAGTAGATGTTACTCATTCCCCCATTAGATGGCTCAGGGTCAGTGTTCTCTCAGTAGATGTTACTCATTCCCCCATTAGATGGCTCAGGGTCAGTGTTCTCTCAGTAGATGTTACTCATTCCCCCATTAGATGGCTCAGGGTCAGTGTTCTGTCAGTAGATGGCTGGGTACAGCATGGTGCTGGAAGTCCTACCTCATTGCGAGCTTTGGGTCGGTCAATGAGGATCTTGAGTGCAAGGCGTTCCTGTGTAGACTTCTTCACACACACCCTGCAGCAAAACACACACACAGGCACACCTCTTTCAATCAACTAGGCAGCTATGCTTGTAACTTGGAGGTTGCAGGTTCAATCATATAGGATGCTGTCATGGTCCCCTTGAGCAAGGAGATTCACCCAAAACACTTCAGTGACATATCCTTTGGTGTGAATAGATAGATGTAAAACAAAAAAATTGTTCTGGATAAGAGTGACCACTTATGGGCCCGTACTGTAACTACACCCTACTGGCGACCTTCTCCGCTGAAACTGAGCTACACTGGCAGCCCCAGTGAGCAGATGCAACCACCAATCACAAAAAACCATGTCATCAAAAGGGCACAAAGTCAACATATTCATGGATTCAGTTCACGAACCTGCAGGACATCAGCCGGTCAGTAGAGGCCGCTAGAGAGCATTAAGCCTGAGGATTGTAATCAGCTTAACACTTTTTTCACCCCAACGAGGCTGAGCCAGCTGCTGCTATGCCAATGCGGACCTCCAGGCAATACAGGATAACAGAGCGGCCTGGACTCAAACACCCAGCTGCACTATGAACTGGTGCCACTAAGAGCCCGACAATTTCCATTTATGAATAAAATTAATCACAATAAAACTCCTAATTAATAGGAAGATAAAACATAATATTAAAACAATGAACTTTCTGGGACAATTAAACATAATATTAAAACAATGAACTTTCTGGGACAATTACCCCCCCCCCCCCCCCAGGTTCTCCTTGTCTGGGATCCAGTCTAACCAGTGCCAGACTGAAAACCGGTTTACACTCAATGACCCACTCAGTGGGGCAGCAAAATAGCACCTACTGCACTGCAATCAGTCACTGAGCCCTTTGGCACTTAACGATTCAGTACAACAGACAACAAACAGCATGTAATTAAAGCAAACAGAACACAGGAGAGAGAAAGGACAGCCTGATCTACACGCATTTCAAACAGCCCCACACAATGATGTGCAAAGAATGAGTTTAGATCAACCCAATCTAATAAACATCTGCAAAAGAACAGGGTGATAGATAACCGCATCCTAAGTCTGTGACACAAGAAAAGAGGACACACTGGAGCAAAGGGGAAGCTAAAGGCTTAGAGCAGTGGATTTTATCTGCAAGGGAAGAGATGAGATGGCAGTTCGTTATGTGAGAGTGTGGGGTCCTGGTGCTGGCAGGTACTTCAGTCCCTCGGGTCCTTCTAATGTTTCACAAGACCAGCCCGGAGGCTGGGGTGCCCTTCGCTCTGCCTGTCTGTACCTCCAAAACACAACACCCTGGCTCTGCATCTCAGGCTTTCACACGCTAAAATCAGAAGACTGAACTGATACAGACACTGATGTAGTGTATGAACAGATAAATACATAACTGAAATAACTTTCATTTATATACAGGCAACACTGCAGCCCCCCACCCCCCCACCATCTCCTATCCACAGTGCACAACCATTCAAGTCCAAATCACACACTGATCCTAAAGCTCAGATTACACACAATAAAGACACTCCTGGAGGGACATTCTGCTTCGATCAAAGTTCAGTACTGCACACTGCAGAGCAGGGAGGGAGAGAGGGAGAGAGAGAGAGAGAGAGAGAGAGAGGGAGAGAGAGAGAGAGAGAGGAGAGGGAGAGGGAGAGGGAGAGAGGGTTTAAGCAGAGAAAGCTGGTTGTGGAATGTGAGCTCGCAAGAATATGAGTGTCAGTGTGTGTGTGCGTGCATGTGTGTGTGCATGTATGTGCACACTGTGCGGGTGGTGGGAAATAAGAGAGGGAAGGAGATAAGAACGTTTTGTACACACACCCGTGACCCTCTCACAGCTGGTGGGACTGACTGATGGGCCCTCAGAACAGATCCAGTGGCAGCTGACATTCAGAGCAGGCTCAGCATGTCTGCCAACGCTACTGCTAACGCTAATGCTGAAGCTACTGTTAATGGCACTGCTAACAAAGGTGATAATGCTAATGCTAACGATGAAGCTACTGTTAGTGGCACTGCTAACACAGGGGATAATGCTAATGCTAACGCTACTGTTAATGACACTACTATCTTTGACCCCATAACCAGTGACTCAAAGCCTACACTCCATAAACACTAACCTGTCTACCCTCAGGTACATCATAAAATTCTAACTTGTCGGCACAGGTATAACCTAACATTAACCTTTCTGTACCCAGGTATGCCATAAAACTCCACGAAAAGTAAACCCACCCACACTGTGTGAAGTGCAAGCTGGATGGCTGGCAAACTAAACCAGCACATAAAAACAGCATGCAGCCAATCAAATCTGGATGCCATTGTGTCCAGTCAAGTGTAACACGTAGTACAAAATCTCCATATTGCATAAGAGTGGACAGCATGCACTACATTTTCACGTCTGGGCTATTTTTGGCCTTGTTCTCCCAGACCTCTATAAGCTGAGGAGCAGCAGTAGGTGTGAAACAAAAAGACCAGGCCTCATTCCATATGCCTCAGATATTACTATTTTCAGATTTAGAAATGTAATAGTCACTTTTATTAGACAGCCCAACTCCAGTCCTGGAGAGCTGCAGTGTCTGCAGGTTTGTGATGCATTCCAGGACTGGAGTTAAACCTGCACACTGCGGCCCTCCAGGACTGGAGTTAAACCTGCAGACACTGCAGCCCTCCAGGACTGGAGTTAAACCAGCAGACACTGCGGCCCTCCAGGACTGGAGTTAAACCAGCAGACACTGCGGCCCTCCAGGACTGGAGTTAAACCAGCAGACACTGCGGCCCTCCAGGACTGGAGTTAAACCAGCAGACACTGCGGCCCTCCAGGACTGGAGTTAAACCTGCAGACACTGCGGCCCTCCAGGACTGGAATTAAACCTGCAGACACTGCCCCCTCCAGGACTGGAGTTAAACCTGCAGACACTGCGGCCCTCCAGGACTGGAATTAAACCTGCAGACACTGCCCCCTCCAGGACTGGAGTTAAACCTGCAGACACTGCGGCCCTCCAGGACTGGAATTAAACCTGCGCTGGGGGTAGTAGAGGGTGGTGTAGGAGGCAGTGAAGGGGCAATAGAAAGTGGTTTACGGGGGCAGTAAGAGGGTCAGTAGGGGGTGGTGTAGTGGGGCAGTGAAGGGGCAGTAGGGGGTGGTGTAGTGGGGCAGTAAGAGGGGCAGTAGAGGGTGGTGTAGTTGGGCAGTGAAGGGGCAGTAGGGGGTGGTGTAGTGGGGCAGTGAAGGGGCAGTAGGGGGTGGTGTAGTGGGGCAGTAAGAGGGGCAGTAGGGGGTGGTGTAGTGGGGCAGTGAAGGGGCAGTAGGGGGTGGTGTAGTGGAGCAGTAAGAGGGGCAGTAGAGGGGTGGTGTAGTTGGGCAGTGAAGGGGCAGTAGGGGGTGGTGTAGTGGAGCAGTAAGAGGGGCAGTAGGGGGTGGTGTAGTGGGGCAGTGAAGGGGCAGTAGGGGGTGGTGTAGTGGGGCAGTGAAGGGGCAGTAGGGGGTGGTGTAGTGGAGCAGTAAGAGGGGCAGTAGGGGGTGGTGTAGTGGGGCAGTGAAGGGGCAGTAGGGGGTGGTGTAGTGGGGCAGTGAAGGGGCAGTAGGGGGTGGTGTAGTGGGGCAGTGAAGGGGCAGTAGAGGGTGGTGTAGTGGGGCAGTGAAGGGGCAGTAGAGGGTGGTGTAGTTGGGCAGTGAAGGGGCAGTAGGGGGTGGTGTAGTGGGGCAGTAAGAGGGGCAGTAGGGGGTGGTGTAGTGGGGCAGTGAAGGGGCAGTAGGGGGTGGTGTAGTGGGGCAGTGAAGGGGCAGTAGGGGGTGGTGTAGTGGGGCAGTGAAGGGGCAGTAGGGGGTGGTGTAGGGGGCAGTAAGAGGGGCAGTAGGGGGTGGTGTAGTGGGGCAGTGAAGGGGCAGTAGGGGGTGGTGTAGTGGGGCAGTGAAGGGGCAGTAGGGGGTGGTGTAGTGGGGCAGTGAAGGGGCAGTAGAGGGTGGTGTAGTGGGGCAGTGGGGCAGTGAGGGGCAGTAGGGGGTGGTGTAGTGGGGCAGTGAAGGGGCAGTAGGGGGTGGTGTAGTGGGGCAGTGAGAGGGGCAGTAGGGGGTGGTGGGGCAGTGGGGCAGTGAAGGGGCAGTAGGGGGTGGTGTAGTGGGGCAGTGAAGGGGCAGTAGGGGGTGGTGTAGTGGGGCAGTGAAGGGGCAGTAGGGGGTGGTGTAGGAGGGCAGTAAGAGGGGCAGTACAGGGCAGGACAGACTGCTGTACAGTAAACCCACAGGAGACTCAGATGCCTAGCCCTCTGTCTAATCTCCTCCAAGGTCAGCAGAGGACAGGCACACTCACCCTTTGTGTGTTTACAGAAGTGTCTTTGTGGTGAGCTCCAATATCCGGCAAAGATTTGCACAGAGAAA
>JAFBMS010000203.1:302938-437938 GCA_019788955.1 Albula glossodonta
GAGGCCAACTGATACAGCAGTTCAATGGATTTTTATGACCAGCTGAAATTGGGCATGATGGGGGGGACAGTAACGGCCCAGTAATTCTTGTCGTCGTTTTCGCCACTTGGCTTGGCCTTTTGCCTGTAAGGCTCACTTATGTTATTCAAAATGCCGAAGTGGACATAAAACACATCTGAGCATGCTCCAGCTGCTCAGCACGGCCACTGCGGCTGCTCCTCTGTTCATCAGAAGTGGCTTTTATTAAAACGATTTATGACTTTACTGAGCTGGGTCAGGGTCATAGTCCTTAATGGAGCCGACTCACTGTTTAAATGCAGCATGTTTATGTCCAATTCATTATCCCCATCACCATAACTCAGACACATAACTGATGTTTTTTTTTATGGTCAGGAAAAAAAAAAGTCTGTGCTGTGCACAGGAAACCTGTATCAGCGCAGCTGTAGTGTTATTTTCACTGTTGACATGCGGTGTGCTGGGTGGTTAGCGACTCCTGGCTGAATCACAATGACATGGATCCAAAAGCTCACCCCCCCCCCCCCCCCCCCCCCACCTCCACCCACCCACCCACAGCAGCATGACAGAGCCTTCTATTTATACACCCCACTGGAAACAAGCAGGGCAGCAGCAGTGGATTTAAATAGATATGATGTTTAAAACACTGCTGCACCCTGTGTTTAACCCCGGGTTTTTGAGACATGCACCTCTATGCTCTGTGCTGTCTGCGTGGCGGGATTCTGGGAAGACCCTGTGTGGATGCGGTCCTGCCTGCAGTCTCCCCGGCCGGTGCTGAGAAATGCCTCTCCGGGACACTCTGACCCAGATGCAGGGCCCGGACCACTTGGATCACATTTTACATTGCCAAAGGTCGCCCTGTAAAGCACACGCAGTACTGATGGGCAGGACCCAACAGCGCCCAGCCATTCACAAACAGATGTCAGTCTGAGGTTTGGGGTGACCGTGTGCATTTTGGGTACAGGTGTACAGTTTAGAGAAAATTGTTTTATGGTGCATGCAGATCAGTGATTTTCTTTTTTTTTTTTTTAAAGGTTATTTTTTGGGGGGATTTTTCCACTTTATTTGACAGTTACAGTAGAGAAGCAGACAGGAAATGCAGGAGGGAGAGAGAGAGAGAGAGAGAGGGGAGGACATGCAGCAAAGGGCCCAGGCCGGATTCAAGCCTGGGCCCCTTGCGGTAAGGTCTTAGCCTTACGTGGCGTGCGCTCTACCAGATGAGCTATCGGGGCACACCACAGACCAGTGTTTTGACACCCAGGTACACCTGGCATCAGCACCTGGGTGTAGGTAGATTGGTATTTTTGTGAGCAAGTGTATCTGTGTTTTGGCGTGCTAGTGTACCATTGTTTTGAGGAACAGGTATTCCATGTCTACTGACTCAGGTATATCTGTGCTTTTGGGGCGTGGGTTTGTGGCTTGTTCTAACACCCCACTGAGCAATAGACTGGAACACTGAAGTCAGGAGTTTTCAGCAAAAGTGGATCTGCTGAGGTGACAATGTGCTGGAGGTATCAGCAGCTTCTGCTAAGCGTGTGTGTGCGCGCGGGCGTGTTAGTGTGTGTGTGCTTCCCCTACAGTACTGCACGCTTGAAGGGACTGTGTTTTGAAGGCCAGTGAGGGACTCCCCCGCCCAGGAAAAAGCAGAGCATGTTTTACATTACAGCTAAACTATGAAATATTTTGTGCTTGCATGCTTACTGAGATTTGCCTTTTAATTTCTAAAACTCTTTTTTTTCCACATTTCTGAGGGTACCCTTTTGTTTACTTTCGGATTACATTAATGATTTGACTAATTTGTAAATGATGGCATATACTAACATAACACACAGAAACGTTCTGTCAACATCTACCCTGCTTTCTAGCTCCAAAAGAGGAGAACAGTCCCTGCAACAACACATAGACAGGAGATCACAGGAACGACACCTCGGACACTACTGCATGTACCCTTGGGGAGGGGGGTTGAACACTTTCACGAGGATTTACACATATCAACAAACGTCAAAACATCCGCTGAAGCCTAACGCAAGCCACATAACAGGGCAAAATCGTGCAATCAGAACTCGCATGCTTTGCAAGTTTCAGCGTACACACAGCCACTGCAGTAACCGTGCAGCCGTGAGCACACACTCGAGCAGAAGAGCGGGTCAAGCGCTCTGTGAAACCTACACTGGCTGGATGTGTGCTAGTTAATAAATAATTATTATACGGTGTCCTGAGATTACGTCTGCAGTCAGATGTACTGTATACTTAATGCTCTTACGCTCTGTTGCGATAACAACGCAGCTAGAAGCAGTACAAGTACAGTACAAGTTAGATATAGGTTACTAAAATGTCAACTTTACTGACATTCATGTCGGTGGAATTACGAGTCTTAAGAATATAATAGCATTCCCTAAACAGCAAAATCTTTCCACTTCCAAATGTACAAGCATACAGAGCCGTGACCACAACAACTCAAACTGGCTACAGCACTGTTAAGCCTTTCATTTCCCTCGGGCGAACACTTAAGGGAAATATTTTGCACACTGCAGAAAACATTCGTTTAGAAGAGATTAAACTAACTAATGAGATACTGACCTCCAACAATAACAGGGTTCCGCTACCGAGTATCGATGTCATCGATCTGTGTGTCAATAAAAGCTGCTGTCATTCCGTCACGCTACACAACTTTCCCTTACCTTGATGAATTTGTCCACATTGTTGTCCTCCGACATGGTGATCCAGTGTGTTTCCCCCGGGCGCCTCGCACTTGTTCGCAGTACAGTTTGGAGGGAGCGAAACGAAACACGAAGGGAGGGGCGCTTTTCTCTGAGGATCGCTTTATCGTTAATATTCGACCCGTCACTAAAGGTGACATGCCAGATCCATGTCTAATCCCCGTTATTTGACTAATTCTGTTACCCGGAGCCTACCGTCTGTCGTTGCTGTGAATTCCGAGGAAAAGCAGTCCAGTCAGAGAGATACAGTGGACTGCTCCACGCACGAAGAAATGGGAGAGCCCCGACCACTCGTCTTGGCTCTGCCTTAACGACCATGGAGAGCGACTGGGGCCCGGAGTGGGTGTTTGACGGCCGGAGAGACGGACACCGGGGGATGAGATCACCACTGTGGGGGTGGGTGCGGGGGGATGCTAAGGGAAGTATACTTAGCTAGCGTGCTAGCTCGCAATACTCGCTTGTAGTCCGGATGAAGAAATGATTATACACGCAACGACAGTCTCTGATACTGAGTCGCAAGGCGGGAGTGGAAAAGGCTCGACGAGAGACGACCGGGAGAAAAACTCCCTAAACAGTTCAGAGAGAGGGAGCCAAGAAAAGAAATCGGCCAGATTAGCTAGCGATAGTAAGGTAGCTAGCTAGCCAATTGCTGGATAGCTAGGTCGCCATAAGTGAAATTCCACGAATTACTTTGTCGTCGCCAGGTTATAAAATAAAATTTTTAAATCATATAGGTATTAAGCGGCTTAAGACCCAAACACAGAACTGCGAGACCGAAAGAAACAACTGTCCGGGGACAGACTTTTGTTAGTCCAATTGCTTGCGCGGTGCTCCGCTGATTTCTTGCCAAAGAAAAAAATTCACCGGAGAGCAAAATGCTCTCCATAGGCTGTCCTTCACGGTCCCTGGGAGTATAATTAACTTTCAGTTAAATTTCTATAAGTTTTATATAAAGTATAATCGAGCATATAATTAGTAAGGTTTCAGCATTTGCAATTATTGTTCATGTCTGTCTCTTTTTTGATTGTTTAATTCCTTTCTGTTTTTATGCTTTCAGGCAAGCGTTAGCCACCTGCTTTTATGGGGGCTTACTGGATATGCAAGCAGGGTCCTTTCCGATTCGAGTAGTATGATGAGGTCATTGTTATATTATTACTATTATGGAAAGAATCATGCTTGGCATCCAATTTTAAAATATGTAAAATAAGTTAAATGGTGACAAGGAAATGTACTCGAATGTAACGGTCAAAAAATATTTTTACCTTTACATAAGTATCAGAATTGTTTATGTGTAGCTTAACACTATTATCAACGTTTTGTAGCTAACCCCATTTTGTGACTGTTAGCGGAGTAAGCGGCTCCACTTTATAAATTCTATGTGCAGCATTTCAACCCGCTACTAATCTGAAATCGTTTTATATGGGAGTAAGCAGACACAGAAGTTTCGCGTTTTTAACTTGGAGGACAGTGGAGTTTCTCGTTGGTTAAGATCTTTTATTCTCACTTATCTTTTGTCTTCTGGAGATACATCATTTAGCCGATTCATCACTATGCCTAACTCAACAGCACGAACAATATTTAGTGTGTACCATGGTTTTCTAGAAATTACTTTGTATAGGAGTTTAATGTGGAGCTACATCTTAATTCGTTGCATGGATGCCCTTTGTTTACGTTTTGAATTGTTATTGTACTGCGACCTCTACCGTTAAGGTAGCGAACAACATTCGTCTCCTTCCTGTCGTGTATATCATCACATCCGTAATGGAGAGGGGAGATTCCAGCCAAATTGAATAAACCTTTTGCTGTTCGCTGCTCGAACGTCATCCCCCGCCACCCACCCACCCCCATTCACACAGTTGCAAACTATATATTTTAGGGAAAAGAGTACACCAAAAAAGTTAGACTTTTGACATTAGGGGAAATATGACTTAAAAATATTTTTTACCTGAAGTGTTTGGGGGGGGGGGGGTACAGGTGACAAACAGCAGGCCAATATGCAGATTCATGTTTGATGCCTTTATTGTACAAAACTGCCCAGGCAGAAAACAAAGGAAGACAATTCAGACACTGAATACAAAAATATCTGGACTTGCAACTAACTCCATGTCATAGGGTGTGTGAAGGGAGAAAATAACTTTACAATTATCAAAAATACTCTGGCCCAAAAACATTTCTGTTTTAAACATATCTAAGTGCCTTGTAAATTGTGCTTATTAATGAACACTTACCGAGTCAAAGTCCTTCTTTCAAAAGCACTTTTAAGCAGTTATACGGCAGGTACTCTGATACAAACTTACTCTTCAATCTGCAAAAAATCAAATTCCTTGAGAAATTCATCATTCCATCATACAATTCCTCAAACTGTGAAAAAAATAGATTCACAAAACCACCTCTTAATGCAGACCTTCACATATATGGGAACAAAATGTGATTTTGTCAGTTTGAGGTATGAACTACACAAGCAGAACTGCATTCAGAAGCCATTCAGGTTGATATTGTATTAATTTAATCAGTTTTCATGTTTTCACAAAAGAGCTGAAGCACTTTTCCTTTAGGAGTTTTTCTGGGGAACCTTGATCGTCACCTGAAAGAGAGGAAATTACATACAACATTATTTTACCGTTCTAAAAGAGGTCAGGAACAGACAGTGGACACACAGCAGTGTTCCAGCAGAGAAGAGCTGTGGTGGTTCTGTAGCAGCGTGGGGTGTATTTTCCTGGCATGTTTCAGGTCATTCATCAATTACTGGTGCTGAATGATCATCCAGCATGTTCAATGCATGCATTTCGCCCCTGCAGGATGACATCATCGCTATCCACAGAGTGGGAGAAGCTGCTCATTCCTCCTGAAGCACAATACTGACTATACCCACATTATCATGTCCTTCTCTGTCACCAGGTCTGAACCAAATCAGGAATCAATGAGATACTCTCAAATGTCTGAGGTTGTTTTTCCGCCTCTAAGCATCATTTGACTGAGAGTGCCATACACAACCCCCCCCCATCACCTCTAGAACATTCCAGATGCTGGTGGAATCTGTTCAACATTCCTTTTAGGCCACACTAGCCATACTTATCCTGGCACCCTGGTAACTGACTTTATGATCTGCATTTCAGCATTTGCTGTCACTCTCGGTGAATATTTGTTTTTTGAATGCACTTTCTCACCGTTTTGACTTCCGTGTAATTGTCCAGACCGTACTCCCCCAGCTCTCGGCCATTCCCGGAGGCCTTGTAGCCACCAAAAGGGGCCTGAGCTCCAAACACGTCATAGCAGTTTATCCTAAAAACAAACAAAAAAAAAAAATTGAAATCCATCACTCCACTGCCCCCTGCTGGAAAAAACTGGACATGTTTATTCTTTGTTATTCCATGTTTATTCACAAAACAACAGTGCTAAGGACAGCGTGCTCCTATGCATTTCTGCCAAATGTTTATTTGATCTGTTTTAATGTCAGGGTTACTGCCCTGCCATTTTTAATATGGATTTGTGTTCACATGCATTTCTCCCTTCAAAGAGAGATGTCAACAAATGCTTTTTCCTCCTGGGCAAAAATGCATGACTAATTTATGAAGTAAAGATAAATGATGATGAAGGTTGCATATTTATTTAAACACAAACTTCTGAGTGGGAGGAGTCAGAACGAATGGGAGGAGTCTGTGGGTGGGAGGAGTCAGCACGAATGGGAGGGGTCTATGGGTGGGAGGAGACAGCACGAATTGGAGGAGTCTATGGGTGGGAGGAGACAGCACGAATGGGAGGAGTCTATGGGTGGGAGGAGTCAGCATGAATGGGAGGAGTCAGCATGAAGGGGAGGGATGAGGGGTAAGCAGACGTGTCCTACCACACAGTGCCAGCACGCAGTCCGTTGGAGATGTAGTTGGCTTTGTCGATGTCCTTGGTGAACACGGCTGCTGCCAGCCCATATTTCGTGTCATTGGCTCTCTCCACTACCTCCTCCAGGGTCTTAAACTTAAGGATCTGCATCACTGGCCCGAAAATCTGCCAGTGGTAAGAATGAAGAGCAAAGACCACCAAAGCTGAGTACAGAATCTGAGGCAGAACTTTAAGGGTTAGAATTAGCAAAACCAACCATCCAAGGATGTGATGTATAGCTGGATATGGTCATAAGAATCACGTGGGGCATTAAATGAGTGTACAGTGTCTGTGGTGCAGCCACAAGATGGCCGCTGGTTCCATACCTCCTCACGTGCGATGGTCATCCCGTCCTGGACGTCGCCGAAGATGGTGGGCTGGATGAAGTATCCGCGGTCGGCTGCCACCCCACCCCCGCACATCAGCTTGGCGCCCTCCCGCTTTCCGGAGCTGATGTAGCCCAGAATCTTCTGGAACTGCTCTTCATCTACCTGCGCCACACCGGAGAGACAGTGATGAATCAACACACAGGTTTGCACAATACTCAAATACACTACACACTGAAGATAAACACAGACACAGATACACGACACACTGAAGATAAACACAGACACAGATACTCAAATACACTACACACTGAAGGTAAACAGACACAATGACCGAACACGGCCTCGCCCAATGTGGTCCCCCCCCCACCCCCACCACAGAAGTTATCTGGGGTACCTGCTCAGTGCTGAGGTTTAAGGGGTACAGTGGTTACCAGGGGTTCCTGCTTGGTGCTGAGGTTTAAGGGGTACAGTGGTTACCTGGGGTTCCTGCTTGGTGCTGAGGTTTAAGGGGTACAGTGGTTACCTGGGGTTCCTGCTCGGTGCTGAGGTTTAAGGGGTACAGTGGTTACCTGGGGTCCCTGCTCAGTGCTGAGGTTTAAGGGTACAGTGGTTACCTGGGGTTCCTGCTCGGTGCTGAGGTTTAAGGGGTACAGTGGTTACCTGGGGTCCCTGCTCGGTGCTGAGGTTTAAGGGGTACAGTGGTTACCTGGGGTCCCTGCTCGGTGCTGAGGTTTAAGGGGTACAGTGGTTACCTGGGGTTCCTGCTCGGTGCTGAGGTTGAAGGGGCACAGTGGTTACCTGGGGTTCCTGCTCGGTGCTGAGGTTTAAGGGGTACAGTGGTTACCTGGGGTTCCTGCTTGGTGCTGAAGTTTAAGGGGTACAGTGGTTACCTGGGGTTCCTGCTTGGTGCTAAGGTTTAAGGGGTACAGTGGTTACCTGGGGTTCCTGCTCGGTGCTGAGGTTTAAGGGGTACAGTGGTTACCTGGGGTCCCTGCTCAGTGCTGAGGTTGAAGGGGTCTCCCACCACCCTCTTCTTGGCGCGCTCCACGCTGCGCTCCACAAACTCATTGTAGATGCTCTCCTGAACATACGTGCGTGACCCAGCACAGCAGCACTGGCCCTGGTTAAAGAAGAGCGCAAAGTGGGACTGCTCCACCGCATCCTCCACTGGCATAGAGAGAGAGAGAGAGACGCCCGTAAATACATACAAACAAACAAAAATACATGCTGGGACAGTCACAGAGAGGAGGAGGAGGAGGAGGAGGAGGAAGGCTCACTGTTGGCGTCGGACATGATGATGTTGGGGCTCTTCCCGCCAAGCTCCAGCGTGACCTTCTTCAGGTTGCTGCTGCCGGAGGCCTGCTGGATCAGATGGCCCACCTGGAGAACAGGTAACAGGTACAGGTGTGAGCACACAGGGGCACGCATAAGCCTAACACATTAAAGATACACGCTACCACAGCTGCACACTGCAGCAGGCTGCAGGAGAGCTCTGTGTGGGGGTAGTGAACAATGGTTAATCCGTATAGTGTTGTGTGTATTGCTTGTAGAGTGTACTTTGAGCAGAGTGAAGGGTGTACTGCAGTGTGTAGGATGTAGGGTATAGTGGAGTGTGTAGGGCATAGGGTGTAGTGTAGGGTGTAGTGCAGAGTGTATTGCAGGGTGTAGGGTATAGGGTGTAGTGCAGAGTATATTGCAGGGTGTAGGGTATAGTGGAGTGTGTAGGGCATAGGGTGTAGTGCAGAGTGTATTGCAGGGTATAGGGTGCAGTGTAGTGTGTAGGGTGTAGTGCAGAGTGTATTGCAGGGTGTAGGGTGTAGTGGAGTGTGTTGGGTGTAGTGCAGAGTGTATTGCAGGGTGTAAGGTGTAGTGGATTGTGTAGGGCATACAGTGTAGTGCAGTGTGTAGGGTGTAGGGTGTAGTGCAGTGTATTGCAGGGTGTAAGGTGTAGTGCAGTGTGGCGTGCTGACCTCAGTGGAGCCTGTAAAGGCCACTTTGTCCACGCCCATGTGAGAGGCAATGGCTGCCCCTGCAGACGGGCCCATCCCTGGGATAATGTTCACCACGCCGGCCGGGAAGCCCACCTGCAACCAGTGGACACAGGGGGGACAGGGGAACAGACAGAGATGCCTTTATGGCCTTTAACTTGGATAAAAATAAATGAATAAATGACTCAAACTTTACAGCGAACCACAAATTATACTGCTATACTTCCATCCCTCATTTAAGGAGTATAGTATATTGTAAAGGACAAGTGTGCTAAGCCATGTGTGCGCATGTATCTATATGTTTCTGTATGCATATGCGAGTGTATCTTTGTTTCTCCGAGTGTGTGTATATGTGTAGTCTGGAGTGTGTGTGCGAGGGACACACCGACCTCCTTGATGAGGTTGGCCACGTACAGAGCAGTCAGGGGCGTCTGTTCGGCCACCTTCATCACCACCGTGTTCCCGGTGGCCAGAGCAGGGCCCAGTTTCCACGCCTGCATCAGGAGGGGGAAGTTCCACTGTGGACACACAGGACGGTTCAGCCCAGTTACAATTCAGTTCAGTTCAGCCAAGTTCAGCTCAGTTACAATTCAGATCAGCCCAGTTACAATTCAGTTCAGGTCAGTTCAGTCACAAAGCAACTTCACATAGATCCAAAGCCCGAGACCCCCTCAAAGTAAGGTACAAGTGAGTGTGGCTAGAACATGCTCTCTCAGTAGAGTGATGTTAAAGCTACTCGCTGTAAACAAGTTTGATTTTAAAGTCACGGCCAAACCAATGAACTGTAATCACAATATTGTCCAGTTCTGGGCCAAATTAAAGGACACAATGTCCCTCACTCTGCTGAAAACACAGTTTGAAAGAGAAGTTGGTTGTTCTGACATGTCGTGTTTCACCACTCAAAATGAGCGATCCTCAGTGCCTGTCTCTGCTGTGCCAGACTGCCCTTGATACGGACCTAGAGATGCGTTCAATTTCAGACGCAGTTTATTCTCTTGCTAGGTGGAGTTGAAGACTGACGCATGAATAAGCTGTGTATCTCTGCGTCTTTCACACACACACTGGGAGGTTGTGTGTGTGGGGTGTGGAAGTGCACATACAGGCTGCTGTGTACACAGAAGGGCATTGTGTGTTCAGCTGCCAGGAGGCCGTGTCGACAGAGTGAAACAGAGCGGAGAGAGAGAGAAAAATAAATGAAATAAAAGGTGTCTACAGGACGCACACATGCACGGATACAAACAGACAACCAGGATAAAGATACAAGCACAAACAGACCGTAACCTCTGAGACAGACAGCCAGGCACACGGGCAAACATATCTCCATGTACACACAAGCGTGTTCGCAAACACACACACACAGCTGTATGCATGAGTGCACACACTGACACACATGCACAGACACGTGCGCTAGCAAGGAAACACACACACACACACAGCTATATTTAACCCAAGCGGCCTTGGCAGAGGCAGACCGCCATGATCAGGTTGTTTTCCTGCTGCAGGTCTACGGCAGCCTCCCTCTGGCACACAGGGCTGGCACCTTTACCTGCTTCCCCCCCCCCCCCCCCACCCCCCCCCCCCCCCATGTGTCCACGGTCACATTCTCTGGACCCTCCTGCTCCGCTCCCCTCCCCTCCCCCACCCCCGCCGCTCACCGGGATGATCTGGCCGCAGACGCCTATGGGCTCGTGCCGGGTGTAGCAGAAGAAGTCGCCGTCGATGGGGATGGTCTTCCCCTCCCACTTATCCGCCCATCCAGCATAGTACCTGAGCCAATCACAACAGAGAGATGAGTTACACACTGAACATACTTTCTGTGCTCTGCACTTACACTTGCACAAGGGCTGCAGTCTACTGTAATCATCACTTGTAGCTCAGAGGTTACAGTGTAGTATAATGGTTAGGGAGCTGGGCTTGTAGCTCAGAGGTTACAGTGTAGTATAATGGTTAGGGAGCTGGGCTTGTAGCTCAGAGGTTACAGTGTAGTGTAATGGTTAGGGAGCTGGGCTTGTAGCTCAGAGGTTACAGTGTAGTGTAATGGTTAGGGAGCTGGGCTTGTAGCTCAGAGGTTACAGTGTAGTGTAATGGTTAGTTAGCTGGGCTTGTAGCTCAGAGGTTACAGTGTAGTATAATGGTTAGGGAGCTGGGCTTGTGGCTCAGAGGTTACAGTGTAGTGTAATGGTTAGGGAGCTGGGCTTGTAGCTCAGAGGTTACAGTGTAGTATAATGGTTAGGGAGCTGGGCTTGTAGCTCAGAGGTTACAGTGTAGTATAATGGTTAGGGAGCTGGGCTTGTAGCTCAGAGGTTACAGTGTAGTGTAATGGTTAGGGAGCTGGGCTTGTAGCTCAGAGGTTACAGTGTAGTATAATGGTTAGGGAGCTGGGCTTGTGGCTCAGAGGTTACAGTGTAGTGTAATGGTTAGGGAGCTGGGCTTGTAGCTCAGAGGTTACAGTGTAGTATAATGGTTATGGAGCTGGGCTTGTGGCTCAGAGGTTACAGTGTAGTATAATGGTTAGGGAGCTGGGCTTGTGGCTCAGAGGTTACAGTGTAGTATAATGGTTAGGGAGCTGGGCTTGTGGCTCAGAGGTTACAGTGTAGTATAATGGTTAGGGAGCTGGGCTTGTAGCTCAGAGGTTGCAGGTTTTATTCCCATGTGGGACACTGCTGATGTAAGCTTGACCATGGTGATTTGGTAACCGGCCAACTGTATGAATGGACTGTATAATGGTGAGCAACTCTCTTCACACAGCGTTAAGGACAGTGAATGCTCACCAGGGATAAGGGAGACTTGGCTGTATTGACTCCAGAGTCACTGAGGAGTGAATTAGCCAGAAGGTGTGGCCAGTTGTCTAAGACGGCTGTAATCTCAGAGATGGACGGCAGCCAGAATCTCAGCGGCCGAGAGCATTACCTGTCTGGATCTTACTGTCGCTAAGGAGACGGGCTCAGGTGAATGAGCTGTAAGACACGTAAATGTATCACAAATCTCTCACCTCAGACACTTGACCACCATGGGCACGTCCACGCTGTAGGACACTGCGTAGGGCTTCCCGTTATCCAAGGTCTCCAGCTCCTGCACACACAGGAACCAGGTTAGGCCACACTGGATGGATCCCTACCTGAGCCTCCACCTGCCCACAGGTACCTACAGCCTCCGCCTGCCCACAGGTACCTACAGCCTCCACCCGCCCACAGGTACCTACAGCTTCCACCCACCCACAGGTACCTACAGCCTCCACCCACCCACAGGTACCTACAGCCTCCACCCGCCCACAGGTACCTACAGCCTCCACCTGCAAAGACACCTACTCTCTCTGCGTACATACACAGGGTTGTATTAGTTGTAATTTGTAAGCACTATCCTAATGTAGGATTTGCATTATATGTTAAGAAACGTATGGAAGTGTAAAACAAATGCTCAGGTCTAAAGTGTGTTACACACAAAATAACAATAAAAATATCCATCTCACGTTGAGCACAAGGGTAGGCAGCCCTGTTCCTCGAGTGAGTGGAGCACTTAATTACAGCTGGGGTCTTTATTAACTTCCTCAGCCTCAAAGCTCAGAGTCTTTGCACTGAAACTCTTCCTCCAACTCCAGCACATAGTCATCTGCATCCACTAAGCCTAATAATTTAATAGGATCATTAGTTCAGTGGTTTGAAATGCACCAAATACCAGGAATGTCCGCGGTACTCCAGGACCAGGGCAGCCTGCCTCAGGAGAATGGCTGTGTGCCTCTCTGTGATGTGGTCGCCATTTTTGTCTCACGGAAAATTGCCCATTGCCAGCAAAGCGTGACCCGTTTGACAGGCTATGAGCACTGAGTCACATACCCTGTTCTGCCACATACATGAACGGTATGGAATTTGAGCAAAGTTTACATGCTTCTATTACACTTTGCAGAGATTCTGCAAATCCTGCCCTTGTGTTCTACTCTCCATTAACTACTAGACAGAAAGTCATTTAAAATTACTATGAGCTAAAATTGCCTCTAAATTTGAAGCAGGTAAATAGCTCGGCCCACACTGCTATGGGCTGGCTAATGACACAGGTGTGCAATTTTGGAGCTAAAGATTAGACAGACCAAAATTGCACCGATAAAAATTTCTGGAGCTCCCATGAAAAACAAACAAACGGCAGGTCTCAAACGCCATACGCCTCTACAAAATAAAACGGAAACAAACAGCAGCCCAAACCTGCATGTAAAATACTCATATAATGACATGGCAGTTTTTTTTTTTTTATTTGAAGCTGAAGCACAAACACGCAGGGATTTAAATTCAGTGAAGCTTCACTGCAACTGCAGCAAGCACGGTCCTGTTTGCTGAGCCATGGTCCTAAAGAGAACACAAAAGTCCTCTTGTTTGTCCGAGGAAGCTCAGCATTCCAAAAACAATTTCGATGACGAGCAAAACCTCTTTACAGACCCCATCTCTAATCCAGCTTCTGTTCAGGTTTCTATTGCACAAGCATTCTTTCATTTTCATGGTCAAAACTGAGTCGCACAGTCAAAGTAACCTCCAGCTTAAATACCATGCGGTTCCAAACTATCATTCATAATTCAGCATGCACTGTTGCCATGCAACACCAAGCACTGTTGGCGAACTTATCAATGCTGATTTCTTCAAACCATCTGACCCCATAATCTCTTCACGACTCAAACATACAACATTACTTATTAACATTGTTAAAATGTGCGTCACAGATAGCCTTTGGGTGTGCCATGATAAATACTAGGGACGGCCCAATGGAGGGCTCTGTGATTCAGTGATCCTGCCTAACTCCGCTCTGCAGAGTTTCTCACTGGACCTGCTGCTGGCAGAGGTGCTGAGTCACTGGGTCTGGACTGGGCATGTGCTCCTGGCAAAGGCTGCTGGGATACAACACTCTAACACAGAACATGTTTACACATGCTCCAACTCTCACATACACACACACACACACACACACACACACACACACACACTCACACTCACACACACACTCACACTCACACACACACTCACACTCACACTCACACTCACACTCACACTCACACTCACACTCACACTCACACTCACACTCAGCGATCTCTATAAAAGCACAAAGTATTTACACATCTACCACTGTTCCACAACGAGTCTGGCTCCTGTAAAGACCAGCCCCTCAACCATAAACAATCACACTCCAAAGCGTTTAACCCTTCAAATAACCACACATAATCGCCCCGGTGTTCACTGCTACACACAGGAGAGAGCACCGGACTGCAGGCATTACCCACATATCTCCCCATTACTCAGGAGTGACTCAGGTATCTGACAGTTTCCACACACCTGGCTGAACCATCAAAATCCACTTGAGGCAGGTTTGCATTCTTTGAATTTCACTTCAATACGACACATCCTTCACAGATCTCGTGTTTGTATGTTGTCTGTAATGCAATCCCTCTTATGGCAGCAAGCTACGCCCAGGCGTCCATGGAGATTTTAAACCAAAGAAGATCACACATTTTTCATACGGGAAAAATCACTTTTGTTTTCATGCTCCATGGTCACATTACATTAAGTTATTAAGCTGATGTGTCCCCACCCCCCAGAGTGATTCACAGCTGATGTGGCTAACAAGAGGTCAGTATTCCCTGGACCACTGTGGGGTAGGACCACTTGCTCAAGGGCTCAGCAGCTACACTGATCTTAATAGGGCTTGAAGCAACAACCCTCCGGGTCCCAGCTGTGCACCCTAGCTGCCCCATGTTAAAGTAAGATTGTATCCAGTAGAGCGCATGCCACTTAAGGCTAAGGCCCCACCACAACAGCCCAGGTTCGAATCCAGCCTGGGCCCTTTGCTGCATGTCCTCCCTCCTCTCTCTCCCTCCTGCATTTCCTGTCTGCCTCTCTACTGTAACTGTCAAATAAAGTGGAAAAATCCCCCAAAAAATAATCTTTAATAAAAAAAAAAAAAAAGGTAAGATTTCAGACAGGACTTGAAAAGCTGGTATCCTACAGTGATTTACTACACAGGTTCAGCTGTCACTGTGCAGCTCAGTGTGATTATATATGAGGCTTCCCACATGCATTCCAACTGCTCTGTGAAAATTGTCTGTTTATTGTCATCCTTGATCTGTTTTATGATGCTGTGTGTATTTGTTATTGCCCTCCCGGCAGGTGGTTCTTTGAAAAACAGATTTTAATGTCAGTGCAGCTCACCTGGGTAAATAAGGTGAATCTTTGTAAGTATGATCGTATGGAGATAAGAGATCACATGCTGAATCTCACTGTCTGATAATATGGTAATAACAGAGGAGCTGTCACTCACAGCCAGGTAGGCGGCGTCACGCTCGATCCGATCGGCCAATCGGTTCAGCAGCAGCCCGCGGTCAGAGGCATCCATGCGTCTCCATGGTGACCCCAGCCTGAAGGCGTCTTGGGCTGCTTTCACGGCCTTGTCAACATCTGCCTACAGAGAGAGAGGGAGAGAGAGAGAGGAGAGCAATAAAGCAATCCCATATGCAGTGACATACACAAACGAACACACGCACATACACACTCCTCCACATGGACACAGACACACACACACCTCACCTTGTCCCCCTCTGCCACCTGGCAGATGACCTCCCCAGTGGAGGGGTTGATGGTAGGGAAAGTCTTCTTGCTGACTGCATCGTGCCACTCATTATTAATGAAAAGCTGCAGGAGACAAACATAGGCAGCCACAACTCAATTAACCAATCAACGAAGCAAACGAAACAAACAGTGTACCATACAGCACTTCACACACTGTTTCCACAGAGAATCTAAAAACAACAACAAAAAGGCAAACAGGGACAACCTGGATGATTAATCCCCTGCTCTTTCGAAGGCCACAGTCCAGAAAAGCGATGGGAGGCAAAGAAGACACACAAACACAGTGGAGGACATGGGCCCTGGGCTAGCTTTGTAACGCTGACAGTGCGAATCAGGTCCTGTGACAGCCAGCTCTGTCATTCGTAAGAATGAAGCTTATGAAAGTTATCAATAAGCAGCCTACTCAAGGATCCTTAGTGTCACCTAAACTTAAACTTGTGTTACTAAAAATTATATGAAAGCCCATGCTTTGTTTCAAATTTTAATCTACCTGTCCATCAAGCAAGTCTGGAGTCTCAGTTTTATCCCCTCCTAACGTTTAGACTATTTCATGGTCTTTGACCCCACAATAATTCGGCTATATGAAGAATACATGAATGAACAGCAATGAGTAACAAATTCTTAAAGCACACAATTTGGTTTCGTTCAACTTTTTATGCGGTATTTTATACATTTCAGTAATATATTTAATTTCCAAACAGTCGTAGTAGATTCAGTTCCAGAACTGGTTAAATTACGGTTTATTCCAAACTCGTTGTTTGCTGTGAACTGAAGCAAAACACATCCCACGGAGAGGGCCTGGGGCTCAGCCCAGGGAAAAACATACCGAATCTGCCCATCTCCAGACGGCCCTATAACAGCCTGGCTGGCTCCTACACTTTCACATCAGGGCGGGACTTGGCAGCTCCGTCTTCCGCCCCCTCTTCCAATGTACAAATTAATACTTTGATTCTATGTATGATAACTAAATAGTAAATAACAGAAACATTTCATTCGAATCTGTTCACATCACTTTAGGAAACAATGCAGGTATTTATTACTGTTTAATAAAGTTGTGACATTTCCACAAATCGATTAAAATTACCTTATGGCTTCTTTACAAGGAAACCTAACTATGCAGACTGCGTCCTCATATGCCCCCAAAAAGGAATCCACAGTGTCGAGATAACACAAAAAGCCAAAGAGGGTAAAAAAAGTAGGATCAAGACGTATATGCATTTTTCTGAAAATATCTTTAAACTTCAAAAAGTATATTTTATACTCGTCTGTATTTCTAACATTCTGAACGTGAGTTTTGGCCTAATTTTAGCGACTTAAGGCAAGAGACGCCTCGCAAAAAGAAATCACTATTGCAAATTTATTTGCAGCACAAGGGTTAGCATAATTCAAAACATAACGGGCAGAATGCTGCCAGTAAACACTACTAACATTAGCCTCGCTTCTGCAGTTTTCGCAAGGTAAACATGGTGGACTTTTACTTCTGCAATAACGCATGTAAAGTTCAAACGCAGTTCAACTTCATCGAGATTAGCACCCAGACCAGCGTAGTTCATGTGCGATGTGCTTTTCAGTAACAAGACAGCGGTCAGACCAAGTAAAGAACTCTTTCTTGCTGCTGCATGCATTTTGGTCGTCATTAAAAGTATCACATTTCTTCAAAATGTACTGATATAGTTACATTACTACGTATGCCTGAATGAGGCATAAATGTCATTAATAAAAGGCATCAAGACACCGCTATTTGGATCCCGATTGAGAGGATTTACCTTGTTGAAATGCACGTCTGGATGTGCGCTCGGAGCAGGGATTGCGGCGGCGGAAAATTGACAGGCCTGAACACCTGCGAGCCGTGGGAAGGTTTTGGCAAGCACCGTACGAAGCATCGTAGCTCCTCAACAAGTGTCCAGACCCGAGCAACACAAAATCAGCAAGTACTGCTCGACGGCTCGTAGCCTGTCTGCCCTGAAGTAGCTCAGGCTTCAACGCCCCCTCCGACGTAACTGCTGGTAACAGGCAAGTGTTCTGCCAGCGCATGCGCAAACACGAGGCGAAGAAGCCCGTTTACTGAGTCCAGCACACGTGTCCGTATTATGAAAATGGCAACGCGTGACCCATAAAAGCAGAAAAGAATGAAGAGAAAGAAATGAAATGCTGACAGCGGTCGTGCAACCCCGGCTGTAGTGCAGTGAGCTTAACAAAAGACACGCTTTCATAATGACTGTACATAGATCATGAAAATATGTTTATTTAATTACAAAATATATACAGAAAAACTACATGTATCGTTTTAGGGTCACTAACTGCTTTACACATTGTTTTTACTCTCTCTGTCTCTCTCTCATTGTTTTTATGTGGTTGCAATCAATGAAGTTTATGACATGGAGCTGAGAAGGTGTAGATTACATCACTTTTACCCACCATACCCCTTTATCAATGCAGGTTTAAAACTACAATTCCCAAGACAAGGAGACTGAGGAGGAAGTTGGTGTGGTTGCAAAGCTGTGTTGCAATCATCTTCCCAGGAGTGTCTGCCACAACAAGATATCTAATAACAAAGCCAGGAATTTTGGTGCAGGTGTGGCTACCAACACAACTCATCCTCTGTACTTTTTTTTTAGGAAGGTAAAAATGGTTTTACCCAGAGGATCCAAGCAACGTGAATACATAAGAGCAATAAACATAACAGCATAGACATGGACCTGAGTGAAACACTTCTGTGAAATATATAAACCTTCAGATGCCAGTGAAATTTGAAAACACTCCTGCAAATCCTACGGATTTTTCAACAAAATGCTCTGTTTACCAAAAATGCACAATCACAGGAAAGGAATGATTTTAATTCTGAATCTTATCAAATATTGCTATTTTCTGAACTGTACAATAAGTCTGCAGGAGTGATGTCTACAGGGTTAAAATAACTAATTAAACTAGGTCTGATGGAAACTAACAATGTCATATGCTCACTTGGATGATGACTGCATGCGGCAGTGATCTTGTCATGACAAGATTTCTCTTGTGCTTCAACTGAAGTGCATAGTCTTAGCTCCATTTTGGCTCTGTTGATCAGTGTCTGGGCTCCATTTTGGCTCTGTTGATCAGTGTCTGGGCTCCATTTTGGCTCTGTTGATCAGTGTCTGGGCTCCATTTTGGCTCTGCTGATCAGTGTCTGGGCTCCATTTTGGCTCTGTTGATCAGCGCCTGAGCTCCATTTTGGCCACGGCGGCACAGTGGACCTCGTCTGGCCCATCTGCCAGCCGTAGTGCCCGTGCCCAGCTGTAGAACAGCGCCAGGGGAGAGTCATTGCTCAGACCTGCCGCCCCAAACACCTGGGGCAAACGTGAGAGAGAGGGGCTTCAGAACACACAGTTGCATGCAATCTGGAGCAGGCATGGTACTCTAACTGCAGTCTGCACCAGGAATGTCATTCCAACCACACAGAGTTTATATGGGACTGGGAACTGATGTAGCTGCGTGTGAGTGAAAGAGCATGTGCGTGTGTGTGTGCGTGTATGTGTGAGACATTTGTGCCACAGTGAAAGTGTAAATGTGTGAGCGTGTGCATGTCTGTTATAACACTGTGCTTGCATGTAGTATCTGTGAGGATGTGTGTATGAGTGTCTCTATGTATGTGTATGAGTATGTGTGTGCGTGTAGTGTGTGTGTTACCTGGATGGCTCGGTCAATGACTCTGAGAGCCATGCTGGGGCACACAGCTTTGATCATGGCGATCTCTGGGGCGGCCACCTGTAACAGGTGAAACCCTGGTAAGTGTGTGCGCATACACCTGCGGACAGGGTTTTACACCAGAGGCTGTTTGGGACACTCAATCCAGTTACACAGCTCCATATTTACTCACGCAAACACTTGAGTTATAAGCCCAGTTCCCAAACATTACTATATTCCATATTAAAATCTGAAGCTCTTGAGACCTGCCGTATATTAAGATTTATTCTGCTGTAACATGGAGGAGAGCTGGTTTAAGGCTGGTTTGAGGCCACAGCAGAGGGAAACATGGTTGCTATAGATACAGCACTGAACCAGAAACAGCTGCTAAAGCAAATCCACAGGGAGGCACCGAACTTTCCTTGTATGGGAACTTACGTTATTTTTAAACTTTATAAATTAATTTAAGCTAAGATAAATAAAATTCTGTTGATAAAAATGTAATTTCAGATCTATTCAGTATAAGAAGAATTATTTATGATTATGTATTTACATGATCTGTAGCATAATCAGTACATAAACTAAAGTTCACAAAGTTAACCAAAACAATTCCAATGTAACATATACAGTTGCTGAAGGGAAATGTCTAGTAATAAATCAGCAGACTTGTCAGACACAAAAGACCGGTTTACGATCCTTATCAGGGTAGATTGACTTCTCCATGCTTTAGCTCTGTGGCTGCTACTGCTTTAGCGGTGCGCTGGGCAACTCAGTCCTACGGGAGCAAAGTGCATGCAGGTTTTTGTTCCTGCCAAGGGCACTGGCTTAATTACCTTATTACCAGCATGTGCCATTGACTCACTCATGTTAAACCCTGTCATATGAGCAAAATGAGTTCAGTCTCTGGGTGTCAGAAATTTACCTAAAATTTCAGGTCATATAAATGATTTTAGACTGACATCTGTATAATACTTCAATACTGGTATAAAGAAACAAAATACATACATGGTATGTAGAGGCATACAAACTTTGTGCATGGAAAATATGACAAAGGCATGGCAGCTAAGGATGTCACCTGATACTTTTCAGGAAAAAGTGGGACACACACTTTGTTGGTGATTGTTCTTGGTGAGGTGCTGCCTGCTTCATCTGCTTCTCCTTTTACCTGTCCGCTTTGACACCTGTCACGTATCAGCTCTATGTGCAGGAAGCTCTTTCTGTCCGGGCGTTGTCGTCTTGTACAAATTTTAAACGACATGTTAAATCTAGTCTAACATAGTGTCCATATACATCATTTGTCCTTTGTTCTGTAGCTGTGAAGAGTTTTATGTTGTTTGTGCTAGACTCAGTTGGCCTACACACATACACAAATTCCAGTAAATGTGTATTTATTAGCCTGTTAAACTCCAGGCCCTGAGGGCAGTGGTGTCTGCAGGTACTTGCTCCGGTCACACCCTATACCCATTTGGTCTCCCTAATTAGTGATCAAGGAGCTAAACCAATTCTAAAATCAGGAAGAGTGGTTCATGGTTGGAGAAGTACCTGCAGACCCTGCGGGACTCAGGACTGGGAGGTGAACTGCTTTAGCGTACGCGCTTGCACTGCTGTTTTGATGTGATGTTTCGGTCCGCTGAGCGCCTGCTTTTAGACCGCCTTTTTCCCCACTGATGCTATCAGCACAGAATCAGAGGACAAACGTGGGTGGAGGCACCAAATGTACTGTGCAACACAGAGGGATTACCCACAATGCCGTGCTGTTGCTACTGTCAAACATCAGGAGCAATGTGAATGGCCAGCACTGACAGCAGAGCTCTGAGACTGATAAAATACCAGCTGCATACTGGGATAATCCACCCTGGTCCTGGAGGGCTCCGGCCTCTGCTGGCTCTCTCTGATAATACTTCACAGAGCAAATACCCCAGCCTGTTTCACAGCGCACTCACTTCCTCCTTCTTCACTGGGCTGTCAGATGCTTTGGGTCGTATCCTGTTAATTAGTTACTGATGTTAATGTGGTGACAAAAACCCGTAAGACCTCACAGCTCTCCCGGGCTGTGGACAGGCATGTGGAGGTGAGCTCCTCACCTGTTCGGGCAGACAGCTTACCTTGTTCCCCACGGTGTCCATCAGGTGAGCAGCCTTCAGCACGAGGAGGCGCGCCTGCTCTATCTCCATGCGCGAGTGCGCTATGCCCGCCAGGATCGTGCCCTGCTCCGCTAATGGCTTCCCGAATGCCACCCGCGACTTCACCTGTGAACAAGAAGTGAACATAGAGACAAGTTAGGGCCGAAGGCCAGACTGACTACATCTTTTAATTCCCTTATGTTAAAGCTGATGGTTGCTAATTGGTTTGCTGATGGTTAACAATAATCCTGTTGCTAGGCATTTCTCACTGACTAGTGTTAATGACAAAGGTTGCTGTTGGACTGGTTGATTGGTTGGATGGTTATAAATGAAGTTTTTTTGGGTGCATCTCTATGACTTGTGTTAAGGCAATGGATGCTGGGACAGAGGACTTCTAGCTGATAATAAATAATGAATTGAAAACGTATGAATTGAAAAATACTAAAATAGTAAAAGCACACTATACCACACACTACAAATTACAGAACGAAAACCTAACAGTTTCACAGAGTAAGTGATTATCTGAGTGTGTCTGGATGTTAATAATGGCGGTGTTTTCACCCTCCTCTTCCTCTCACCCGGGCCTTCATCAGCTCCAGGGCTGCCTCTGCGTGGCCCACCAGCCTCATGCAGTGATGGATCCGGCCGGGCCCCAGCCGGCCCTGGGCGATCTCGAACCCGCGGCCCGGCCCCAGCAGGATGTTACCGCGTGGCACGCGGACGTTCTCAAACAGCAGCTCAGCATGGCCTCCTGAGGTGGGGGGTGGGGGGGCACAGGAAGGCAGGAGTTAATGATCCCCATTTTAGGGAGCTACATCCTGCAGCCCATACAGCATAAACATCTCATTCTAAAACGTGTGATTTCTGTCCTGACTACACTGAGAAATGAAGGCCCACCTCCACAAGGAACTACAACGATAAATTCCAATACAATACCAGTGTACTTTCCAATAAGTTCCAATACTTTTTCTCGTCTCCTTGTTTCCTCCACTCATTTCCTCCCCTTGTCTCCTACCCCAGAAGCATGTGGAGGAAAGGAGTGGAGGAGAGGAGGAAACGAGGAGATGAAACGAAAATTGGAACAGCCAATCTGATTAGCTCTTCATGAAAGTCGAAGTCAGCTATTTATTAAATCATGTAACCTCGATAGATTCCGAGGATACCTAAACCAATCAAAATATTCTGTGGGATGGTGTTTTAATCTGACAGGTCGTGAGCACAGTGGTGTCACCCAGGAATGTGAAAAGACTTCTGCGGTAGGATACATCGATGTATCCTTCGTTTGGAGGAGGTGAGTGGAGGAGGTGAAATCTCGTCTCCTACCATTCTGGAACAGTGGAGGGAAGGAGGACACAAAGATACAAGTCCAGGACACGGAGGAGACGAGTGGAGGAGACGAGGAGACGAAAATTGAGTTTTGGAACACACCCAATGTTTGCTGGTGTCTATACCCGGGGCGTGGACTAATTCAGTCCAGGAGGACAGGTGTGTGAGCAGGTTGTCATTTATACCAATTAACCTGGATTAATTAGCTAATTAGGTCTATATGCACCAGCACTGATTCACTCATAGTGTAAGTGTTTCGTTCCTATGAGCGAAACCCATTGGAGTGGCTGCTAATGGGAGCGTGAGGTTTGCAGGTTTCCTTTTATTGCTCCGTAATAGTGGACTTCAGACTGTCAAACAGAGCCTTGTCTCTGCGGAACCAGATCCAGCTGGCCTGCACATGCATGCGGATAAGGTTATAGTCCATCTGTGTGCTTCACATCTCTGTGACAGCTGAATCTCTCAATGCCGGCCATAACCCATAAATTAAACTCAAGAGTTTCAGTATAAATCCCTACAGGGCCTGGTGAAAAAACAATCTGAACAGAGCATGGAGAACTTGTGGGTTTACGTTACATAACTTCATTAAGCTAACGGAGCACCTGTTTAGCTCCCACTACCAGCCTTCCTCTTTGACTTTGCTCTTTTGCAAGGAGCAACTCATATCGCAGGGCTAATTACATGCTGTAAATAACTCAATTAACCTTCATTCATGTGAATGAATGGCCATTTAAACTTCAGGATTTAGGTCATCTCACTGTAAGTGCCAACTGCAATAAAATCACAGCGAATTAACAGGAAAGCAGTTTGCATTTTTAACTAGTAAAAATTAATGATCCGTCAAAAAGGAGATGCGCTGGTCATTATAATTATTAACAAATTCTGAAAAAGGTGGGTGTACATTAGGTCCAACTGTCTTCGAGAGGAATAATCTGAGTGAGATGGGAGATTGTTCCAACCACAAACCTGCAGGCAGCCAGCAGAGGTCGCTAGAGAGCAAAGACGGCGATGAGCTGAACTGGCTTACTGTACCACATTTCCCTGAGGACACTGCACCAACTGCTGCCTTGCCAAACTCAGAATTGTCATGGGACCCCTTTCTCACTGATCTAAACCCCACTGCTCTCTCACCTGGGGCGTCCTCAACCCCATAAACGGACAGGGGTCGGACCACCTTGACCCCTGGCGTATCCATGGGAACCAGGATCATGGACTGCTGGCGGTGCCGGGGGGCGGCGGGGTCCGTCTTTCCCATGAAAACGCAGAGCTTGCAGCGCGGGTCCAGTGCTCCTGCAGGGGGCAGTATAAACACATGTCACTGTTCACCGTGCAGGACCAGGATCAATCCCATTTCAGCTCAGTCACCTCATGCAAAGAACATTCACTCATTTAAAAATGTTCAATATGCTCCGTGAATTTCAGTCTCAAAAACACAGCTCAAATGCACCGACAAGGTCCTGCCCAAGCTAAATGTCACAGGTGAATACTGCACACCCTTCCACCTCAGACCGTGTGATAACATTCACCTGTGCATAGACTGGAGTGGCTACACAGACCCACCTGTATACATTAAACTATGTAGAACACAGGTGACCATGTATGACTAATGGAAAAAAACACAGAACGCAGGGTAACCTCAGCTCACTTCTGAAATGCACTCTGCATAGGGAAATGAGAATGCAGCTGCAGGTGATAATGTTGCATTGCTAACAGCATGAGAGTCTATACAGATAAGAGCTCTTCAAATGGGAAACAGATCAGGCCCCTAGGTTCAACTTCATCATATACCCAGGTTTCCTAAGGCCTTATTTAATGAATTTCTGCAGATCACTCACTAAAAACGACATATTCATAAACGACAGCTCTGGTGTAGGTGAGGTCTTTGCCACAGGTGCTTGGAACACACCTGTCAGAGGTGTAGGCAGAACAGGTATAAATCTTTCTGCAGCAGAGAGGGATGTTGGTGTTTTGGTGTTGTGCTGATAGCTAAATAATGATAATCTAGCCACTGTGCGCTTTTTAAATGGTGGTTCTATGTTATACCATAGGGATTTTTGGCCACATTTTGTCCATTTTTAATGCTCGGTTATTCATTTTACTTCTAAGATCCCATTTTACTATAAGTGTAAATTCCCAAAAATAAGCATGAAATGACCGGAGGAAAGACTGTAGGGAGCCTCCCTACCTGACGTCCACCACTTGTGTCCGTTGATGATGTAAGAGTCTCCCTCCTCCCTGATCGACGCCTCGATGTTGGTTGCGTCTGAAGAAGCCACCTGTTGGAAAAAGAATTACATGCATGTCACAATGATGTCAAAAGAGTCTATGAGGAAATGTGAAAGTTTGTATTTTAGGTAACATCCATGGCTGTCTGTGTTTGTGTGCGATTATGGTCTTTAGGTTTATATTCATGGCATGCATTTTTACCCTATTACCCTCTGCTCCGTCAAATCATGTGTGGTTGTGTGTGTGTGTGTGTGTGTGTGTGTGTGTGCTGTATAGTAAGTAAATGTGTGCTCTGTCTAATGAGTGTGTGCAGTGTACAGTGTGAGTGTGTTTGCACTGTATAGTGGGTGTGTGTGTGTGTGTGCTGTATAGTAAGTGAATGTGTGCTCTGTACGATGAATGTGTGCGGTGTATAGTGTGAGTGTGTGTGTGTGCACTGTATAGTGAGTGTGTGTGTGTGTGTGCGTGCACACTGTACCTTGGGTTCTGTCATGGCGAAGCAGGACCGGATGGTTCCATTCAGTAGTGGGCGCAGCCACTCCTCCTGCTGTCGTGGTGACCCGTACCGAATCAGAACCTCCATGTTCCCCGTGTCCGGCGCTGAGCAGTTAAACACCTGGACAGAAGAGAGGTATTAATGCCTACACATACCTCTACACAGGAGGGGTTTTAACACCTAAATACACCTGAACACCGGAGGGGTTTAACACTTAAACCCATCTGCACACGGGAGGGGTTTTCACACCTAAACACACCTGTACACACCTGCACGGGGGGGGGGGGGGGGTTATAACCTGTACATACCTGCACACAGGAGGGGTTTATAACCTGTACACACCTGCACACAGGAGGGGTTTATAACCTGTACACACCTGCACACAGGAGGGGTTTATAACCTGTACACACCTGCACACAGGAGGGGTTTATAACCTGTACACACCTGCACACAGGAGGGGTTTATAACCTGTGCACACCTGCACATAGGAGGGGTTGTAACACCTGTACACATCTGCACACAGGAGGGGTTGTAACACCTGTACACATCTGCACACAGGAGGGGTTGTAACACCTGTACACATCTGCACACAGGAGGGGTTGTAACACCTGTACACATCTGCACACAGGAGGGGTTGTAACACCTGTACACATCTGCACACAGGGTTGTAAATACTTGCACACATGCTGGTTACACATACCTTCACACAGGTATATTTGCACTTCCACATTCAAGCGTTTTCCAACACATCCTCAAGCATGTCAAAGCATCAAGATGACATTAAAATCAGTTTGAACTTTATTCAGCATAAAAAGTGAGTATGAAATGGGGCCAAGAACAGAGTGAAAAACCTATTAACTCACAAACATAGAAAACAGCTATGCAGAACAGTCACTGAGTACACGCTCAAATTAAATGAGAACTAGACGACGGCAAAATGTGAACATTTCAATAAAAAGTATATACTGTACAGACATTTTCAAAATAATATCAAGATGAAAACAGTAATATATGACAGGAATAATATCATAGTGTGGAACTGAGTTATAATAACAATAATACCTTAAATAATAGTTAATATAAAGCAGACTTTTCCCACACTTGACGAAATAGGTATAAAAACCAAAAAAATCCTGGATAAAACCAGAAAGTTGTACAATAATCTACAATAATCTTTCAGTAGTCCTTTGAAATGTCATTTCCCACGATGCACCTTAGTGATTCCCATGATGCCCCTCACCTCAGGGGCGTACAGCGAGCGGCCCATGACCTCACACAGGTGTGCATACTCCATGTTGGTCAGGCCAGCCCCGAATTTCCCGTCAGGGTCCGCTTCCACAGGGATGAAGAGGTTCCACAGGCCCTGATCCCTGGCCTTCTCCTGCAGCCAATAGGATACAGCAAACCCATTTGGTTAGACCGACTCTTCTCTCCCATTGGAGGGTCCGAGTGAGAGGGTACATGAGTTAACGAATAACAATATTTACTCCTGTTCATAACTGCTAAACTGAGTCACATTTAAGTGAGGTTTGGATTCCTGTGTAGTGGTTAGGGTAATGGAATACAATAGTAATAAGGAAGCTCAGTTAGTATTGGGTAGTATAGTAATTAAGATGCTTGGTGAATATACTACAGTATGTATGTGCATGGATGAGTCAAGGGTGTGTACAGGGTAGTGTAGAGGTAAGGGAGCTTGGAGAGTAAAGTGCAGTATAGCAGTTTGGTATGTGAGGGAGTATAGTGTACTGTAGAGGTAAGGGAGCTTGGAGAGTAAAGTGTAGTATAGTAGTTGGGTATGTGAGGGAGTATAGTGTACTGTAGAAGCAAGGGAACTTGGAGGGTAAAGTGTAGTATAGTAGTTGGGTATGTGAGGGAGTATAGTGTAGTTTAGAGGTTAGGGAGCTGGGAGGGTAAAGTGTAGTATAGTAGCTGGGTATGTGAGGGAGTATAGTGTAGTGTAGGGGTTAGGGAGCTGGGAGGGTAAAGTGTAGTATAGTAGCTGGGTATGTGAGGGAGTATAGTGTAGTGTAGAGGTTAGGGAGCTGAGAGAGTAAAGTGTAGTATAGTGGTTGTGTATGTGAGGGAGTATAGTGTAGTGTAGAGGTTAGGGAGCTGAGAGAGTAAAGTGTAGTATAGTAGTTGGGTATGTGAGGGAGTATAGTGTAGTGTAGAGGTTAGGGAGCTGAGAGAGTAAAGTGTAGTATAGTGGTTGTGTATGTGAGGGAGTATAGTGTAGTGTAGAGGTTAGGGAGCTGGGAGGGTAAAGTGTAGCGTAGTGGTTGTGTATGTGAGGGAGTATAGTGTAGTTTAGAGGTTAGGGAGCTGGGAGGGTAAAGTGTAGTATAGTAGCTGGGTATGTGAGGGAGTATAGTGTAGTATAGTAGCTGGGTATGTGAGGGAGTATAGTGTAGTATAGTAGTTGGGTATGTGAGGGAGTATAGTGTAGTTTAGAGGTTAGGGAGCTGGGAGGGTAAAGTGTAGTATAGTAGCTGGGTATGTGAGGGAGTATAGTGTAGTATAGTAGCTGGGTATGTGAGGGAGTATAGTGTAGTATAGTAGCTGGGTATGTGAGGGAGTATAGTGTAGTGTAGAGGTTAGGGAGCTGAGAGAGTAAAGTGTAGTATAGTGGTTGTGTATGTGAGGGAGTATAGTGCAGAGTAGAGGTTAGGGAGCTGGGAGGGTAAAGCGTAGTATAGTAGTTGTGTATGTGAGGGAGTATAGTGTAGTGTAGGGGTTAGGGAGCTGAGAGATTAAAGTGTAGTATAGTGGTTGTGTATGTGAGGGAGTATAGTGTAGTGTAGAGGTTAGGGAGCTGGGAGGGTAAAGTGTAGTATAGTAGCTGGGTATGTGAGGGAGTATAGTGTAGTATAGTAGTTGGGTATGTGAGGGAGTATAGTGTAGTTTAGAGGTTAGGGAGCTGGGAGGGTAAAGTGTAGTATAGTAGTTGGGTATGTGAGGGAGTATAGTGTAGTGTAGAGGTTAGGGAGCTGGGAGGGTAAAGTGTAGTATAGTAGTTGGGTATGTGAGGGAGTATAGTGTAGTTTAGAGGTTAGGGAGCTGGGAGGGTAAAGTGTAGTATAGTAGTTGGGTATGTGAGGGAGTATAGTGTAGTATAGTAGTTGGGTATGTGAGGGAGTATAGTGTAGTTTAGAGGTTAGGGAGCTGGGAGGGTAAAGTGTAGCGTAGTGGTTGTGTATGTGAGGGAGTAAAGTGCAGAGTAGAGGTTAGGGAGCTGGGAGGGTAAAGCGTAGTATAGTAGTTGTGTATGTGAGGGAGTATAGTGTAGTGTAGAGGTTAGGGAGCTGGGGATGGGAGGCACCTTGAGCTCCTCCAGCAGGGGGTGTGGGCTCCACCGTTGCGGGGAGGCCTGGTGGTCTCTGAGCGTCTGCTCCGCTGGGAGGATGTGCTCCTGGAGGAAGCTCTGCAGCTGCAGGCGCATCTCCCTCACCCTGGGGGGCAGCCCCTCTGGGGAGGCAATCAGGAGCCCCGCGGTGGGGGGGCCCGACTGGGCCGGGGCCTGCTCATTTGCCCAGGTGGAGAAGCCCCGCCTTTGGCTCTGGGAGGGGCTGGTGCCTCCTCCCACGGCCCCCGTGGCCCCCCCAGCCCCCTGCAGGGGTGCCCCAGGCATGGCGTTGAAGATGCGGAACCCCTCCTTAGTGGCGAAGTCCCAGGCCAGCTCGGCCATCTGCTCAGCCAGCTTCCCCGCTCTTTCAGCGCTGGACGAGCTAGCCTGGCCTGCAGGGGGTGACAAAAACACACTAACATGACCTGGGCTGAATTGACAAAACACTCTGCTACAAGTACAAAACTCATTCATTTTGGAATCTCCATTTTTAAATGACTTTAGTACCACACCTGTCTTGCTGTTTTTGCATTTGTCATATTCATGCCTGTTGTACCTGCAGGGTAGGTGCATGGGGGAATGGGTGGGGTGAGGGGCGTGGCCTGTCATACCTGTGAGGGAGCGCTTGTACACGCCCTGCAGGATTGCAGCCGCTCTGAAGAAGGAGAAGGCCATGTAGAGCTGCCAGTTAGCGATGGCCTCCAGCCCCATGGCCCGGCTGTACTGGGCAAACACCTCCTCTGCAGGGGGCAGCCCCAGACTGGAGGGGCCAGTCTGCCTGATACCTGCACAGCAACACAGCACAGAGTCAGTGTGCGTGTATCTGCACAGCAACACAGCACAGAGTAAGTGTGTGTGTATCTGCACAGCAACACAGCACAGAGTCAGTGTGCGTGTATCTGCACAGCAACACAGCACAGAGTCAGTGTGCGTGTATCTGCACAGCAACACAGCACAGAGTCAGTGTGCGTGTATCTGCACAGCAACACAGCACAGAGTCAGTGTGCGTATCTGCACAGCAACACAGCACAGAGTCAGTGTGTGTGTGTATCTGCACAGCAACACAGCACAGAGTCAGTGTGCGTGTGTATCTGCACAGCAACACAGTACAGACTCAGTGAGTTGAATGTTTGGGGCTGAGACTAAGAACGGCTTATCTCCATGACTACCTTTTAGGATGGGGAAGTCAGGTGGCAGGAAGTGAGCCATACAGCTGGATGCCAGGTCACAGAGTGGATCCCCCAAGGTGGAGAGCTCCCAGTCCAGCACTGCCACCACCTCTGGCCTCTCCGCATGGAACACCAGGTTATCCAATCTGGCAACCCAGGGTCAGAGTGGAAATTTCACATTCTGTGCATGAGATCTCCTTAGTGACACAAGCATTGCTTCCAGATTCATAAAAAATATGTATATGGCTCAAGACTTTGCAACAAACAGTTATAAAACAATGCACATATGCTTTGTTTCCTTAGATGTTGGAAAATGAATAAGATGCCTTCATTAAATCCACGAATCACAATTTCTGATTCATCAGTTATGAATGATCTATTAATTTCTGCTTAATATTACACATACTAATATGTATGAAACATGTAAGAAGATATGCACATCTATTTTAATGAAAATGCAAAATGGCATGTTGGATACAAGTGGACTATCAGATATGCATTTGTGTGTGCGAGCTTGTGTGAGTATGTGTGTGTATGCGTGTATGTGTGTGCAGGTATCTCTCACCTGAAGTCCCCGTGCACCACAGCAGTGCTCTGGTGCTCAGGCAGGTGCAGAGGGAGCCAGTGGATCAGTCTCTCCATGGCTGGGATGGGGTGCGTCTCACTGGCTCTGTACTGCTGAGTCCACCTGTGCACCTGGCGGCCCACGTATTCACCTGAGAGAGGAGAGAGTCGACCTGAACCATTACGCTACACTTATCAGAGAGAGAGACGACCTGAACCATTACGCTACACTTACCAGAGAGACACTACCTGAACCATTATACTACACTTACCTGAGAGTGACCCTACCTGAACCATTATACTACACTTACCTAAGAGTGACCCTACCTCAGCCATTATACTAGTATTATATTATGGTCCTTTTAAATTTTTTTTTACCTGTTCTTAAACCTTGAATGCACAACAAATTTCCCAATAAAGAACAGAACCAATTATTAAAAATTATAATTATATATGATCATAAATAATTATAAATAACAATTTTCCCGCAGTGTCTGCAACTGCCTGTAAGGGTAGTCTGGATTGTCCTGCCTGGCTTGCCGTAGTCCTCCAGCCCGGCAGCGTGGATATCTACGCTGTGGATTTGGCAGAGGACACGGGTCATGGCCTGGTACACGGCGCGGCGCTCCTCTGGGGACAGGTCAGGCAGGGACGGGTCCAGGAACACCCGGCCGGGACAGTACTCCATCAGGTAGAAGGGCGTACCCAGGATGCTAATCCAGGGGACAATGTAACAACACACGGTTACAACAAGCCAAAAACCCTAACCCCTAACAACGCACGGTTACAACAAGCCAAAAACCCTAACCACTGACAACGCACGGTTACAACAAGCCAAAAACCCTAAGCCCTAAAAACGCACGGTTACAACAAGCCAAAAACCCTAAGCCCTAAAAACGCACGGTTACAACAAGCCAAAAACCCTAACCACTGACAACGCACGGTTACAACAAGCCAAAAACCCTAAGCCCTAACAACGCACGGTTACAAGCCAAAAACCCTAAGCCCTAACAACACACAATTACAACAAACCCAAGAAAATAACACAGTTACAGCAAACCCAACAACATAACAACACACAGTTAGTGGTGTACTAAAATGGTGTAAGAACTGGGCTTGCAGCTTGAGGATTGCAGGTTCAACTCCCAGGTGAGGCAGAGCTATCAGCACCACAACACATGACCTGGTGAGCTGACCTCATGGCTAAGGTGCTCCGCTGCTCTGGGTGAATAAAGATCTGGTACCTGTGTTCTCACCTTGGGTCCTCACAGAGGGCAATGACCTCAGGTACAGGAACTCCAGCGCTGCGCAAGGCCTTCAGAACCCTGCAGAGAACACACACCTGTCACATAACATACCACCCTCTCTTTCTCACGCACGCACGCACGTCACATGAGATACCACTCTCTCTTTCTCACACGAATGCACGCACGCATGCATGCGCACACACACGCGCGTGTCACCTGAGATACCAATTTTGAGAGGGTAGCGACATGAAGTAATAAGACAAGGGGCATGGTTTTGCAGGGTAAAGGAAGTGATGTAAATCTGGGGGTAGGATTTGGAACAGTGTAGACAGGAGGAAGGGGCAGGGTTTGAGAGGGAAAGGAAGTGACAGAAATAGGGGCAGAGTTAAGGACCCCACCTGAACTCTCTCTCCACGGCGTGAGCGGATGGCAGCAGGGCTCCAGGAGGTTTCTTCCTCAGGACTAGTCTCCGCCCCTCCCCAGCCCCCACCCTCAGCAGGTAGGTGGGGTTGGACTGACCGTGGCTAAACTGCCGCACACTGACAGGGCCTGAGACACACACAAACACCGAGTCAATATGGCTAAACTGAGCTCTCAGTTGACCTGCCAGGTTAAATGCAAGGTAAACATAAATCAAAAGCCAATCTGACACGAACAGCCACCTCTACCTGGTGCAGAGCGCACCTGCCAGGGTTCTGCTCGGACAGCGTACCTGGGTCAGAAAGGTGGAGCACCGTCTGCAGGTACTGAGAAAGTTTTGAAACAGGGAGCTCCATGGCTCTCCTCACTGCTCGCGTCCCGGGAACGTACCCTGACAGCGCGAACCCCACGACCCCCTCCAGCTGCTTCAGCGCCTCCACAGGGTCCTCCACCTGGGAGGAAGAACAAAAACAAACAGGACATACGCAGGGAGCAGCAGTGTGAGGTACCAGCATAGGGACACTTAACACTTGATGACTGTATTATGTTTACTACTTGCTAAAGACTTTATTTTTGTAGTTTTGATATAGCATAACAATGTTTAAATGATGCACTTTCTTTCTTGTAATGTTGCTACACTGACTGTATGCACATCTTGAACTTCGCTTTGGATAAAAGCATCTGCGAAATGAATAAATGTACATGTAAATGTAGCAGGAGGTTGCTGGTTTAAGTCCCAGCTGGGGCACTGTTGTTGTACCCTTGAGCAATGAGCTTTACCTTTATTGTTTCAGTAAATATCCCACTGCACAAATAGACAGTGTGCAAAAATTTAAGCAAACAAAAAAAATGAAAAAATGTTTAGCAATAAAGCCAAACAGGAGTAGCCTCAGAAACATTCAGGGTCTGAAAACAATCACTTCCTTATTACCCTTGTTTGTGACAGTAATCTAAATAAGGCAATATGTGGTTAATTATTACATTAACTGAGTGATGAGATACAGTGAAGAAACGCACATGGAAAAACAAACAAGTAGAGAGAGACAGACTGACTTTCACACACACCCACACACGCATGCACGCACACACACACACACAAACACACACACGCGCATGCACGTGCGCACACACACGCATGCACACACACACACACACACACAAACACACGCGCATGCACGTGCGCACACACACACAAACACACACACATACACACACGCATGCACACACACACACACAAACACACACCCACACACGCATGCACGCACACACACACACACACACACACACACACACACACACACACGCATGCACACACACACACACACACACACACAAACACACACATGCACGTGCGCACACACACGCATGCACACACACACACTAGAGAGTGGCTCTCTCACCTTTATGGCACGCATTCCCAGCTGAGCTGCAGCTTTGGCGTTGCCCCCGATGTCGTCCAGGAACACAGCTTCCTGTGGGGACACTCCCAGCCTCTCCGCACACAGGCGGTAAACCCGGGGATCCGGTTTACACATGCCCACCAGACACGACTCCACTACCTGCAGCAACACAGGTAACATTGAAGAACAGGACCCACAACACAATCAAACAACACAGGTAACACAAATGAACAGGACCCACAACACAATAAAACAACACAGGTAACACAAATGAACAGCACCCACAACACAATCAAACAACAGAGGTAACACTAAAGAAAAGGTCCCACACCTATGTAACAACTCTTAACTGGAACAACCAGGGTTTATTTTCTGAGGTATAAATGACAAAGTTCACAAAGCAAAGACAGGTATACAGAACACTGGGGATCGTGCTCTCGTTGGCACTAACCACATGGAAGAGGGAGCGGTCAAGGGGCAGGAAGGTGGCGCCGCCCTGCAGGTAGAAGTTGTTGCTGAGCACAGCGGTCTTGAGGCCCTCTGCACGCAGACACTGCACTGCCTCCATCATGGCGGGTATGGGCTGCGCCATGGGGCCCGAGGTCAGCTCTGACAGGAAGGAGCCGGCCGGAACCAGACAACCCGCCTTTAAAGGGAGGAAATGGGGAGAAAGGACAGCTGTGTGATTTATACACTCAGAACAGCACAATGTCAGCCATCTTGGCTCTACACGGCAACAGAAGTTCTCTGTTGCTACACTGTCCAACCAAACTATATGGTTATGTATCTACTTACAGGTTTAACCTACTACAGAGCTGCTGGCTTCTGGCTAATTGAAGCCTGACCAGGCTGCTCATAACCTTACAGCACTATGAGCCTGACCAGGCTAATCATAACCTTACAGTACTATGAGCCTGACCAGGCTGCTCATAACCTTACAGCACTATGAGCCTGACCAGGCTGCTCATAACCTTACAGCACTATGAGCCTGACCAGGCTGCTCATAACCTTACAGCACTATGAGCCTGACCAGTCTGCTCATAACCTTACAGCACTATGAGCCTGACCAGGCTGCTCATAACCTTACAGCACTATGAGCCTGAACAGGCTGCTCATAACCTTACAGCACTATGAGCCTGACCAGGCTGCTCATAACCTTACAGCACTATGAGCCTGAACAGGCTGCTCATAACCTTACAGTACTATGAGCCTGACCAGGCTGCTCATAACCTTACAGCACTATGAGCCTGACCAGGCTGCTCAGAACCTTACAGCACTATGAGCCTGACCAGGCTGCTCATAACCTTACAGCACTATGAGCCTGACCAGGCTGCCCATAACCTTACAGCACTATGAGCCTGACCAGGCTGCTCATAACCTTACAGCACTATGAGCCTGACCAGGCTGCTCATAACCTTACAGCGCTATGAGCCTGACCAGGTTACTCATAACCTTACAGCACTATGAGCCTGACCAGGCTGCTCATAACCTTACAGCGCTATGAGCCTGACCAGGCTGCTCATAACCTTACAGCGCTATGTTCCTGACCAGGCCGCTCATAACCTTACAGCACTATGAGTCTGACCAGGCTGCTCATAACCTTACAGCGCTATGAGCCTGACCAAGCTGCTCATAACCTTACAGCGCTATGAGCCTGACCAGGCTGCTCATAACCTTACGGCGCTATGAGCCTGACCAGGCTGCTCATAACCTTACAGCGCTATGAGCCTGACCAAGCTGCTCATAACCTTACAGCGCTATGAGCCTGACCAGGCTGCTCATAACCTTACAGCGCTATGAGCCTGAACAGGCTGCTCATAACCTTACAGCGCTATGTTCCTGACCAGGCCGCTCATAACTTTACAGCACTATGAGTCTGACCAGGCTGCTCATAACCTTACAGCACTATGAGCCTGACCAGGCTAATCATAACCTTACAGTAAGTAATTCAGATATGAAAAACTAATCTGGGCAACTGCAGATGTTTCCATTTTTTACTGACACAAATATGAACTCACTATCTCTGTGCACTCCTGGCTGAAGACTTCCACAAACTCTTCAGCACCCAGCTCTCCACGCATGAACTTCTTCCATGTGTTCCCTTCACCACCAGTTCTGATCGCCTGGCCAATGGTGCCCACAGGAACGCCGTTCAGCTTCTCCCACTCTGAGAACAGATTAAACAATCACTTGCATTGCCTACCAATTTGCCCTTGTAATAACAATAATAATATGAATAATAATAAGAGGAATTCGTGGGGAATAACAGGTAAATTAAGGTACAAGAAAATTCACGTTGGTTTTTGCAAAGATTTAAGTAACAAAGAAACAGGATGGAAATGTATTCAGGTACACATTGTGAAGGTGATGTCAGCTTTAATAGGTCCTGGATAAATACATAAAGTGACAAGAAGTAAATAGATGCCAAGCATCTCCACACTCTTACCTGTTGCCTTGCGATAGGGGGAAGGCAACAGCACGCCGCCCATGTCGAAAATAACCGCTTTGTAGCTGGTTGAAGCGGCTCTGATGCCAAGGTGGCATCCTGGCACCAGATGCCAGCGCGTTTGGTGCAGCCGCGTCACCGCAGTGCGTGACAGCGTCAACGCCCGGGTACCGTAGTGAGCCATACCGATACCCTATGACATGAGACGACTGTAACAATTTTAAAAGATCATAACAGGTATAGAAATACAGTCACTGATTTTTAACATGGGTAGTCTTATGGCAGCCGGTGACAAGTGTTCTGTTTGTCGAAAATGCAGCAAATGTAACACTTTGTCAAGGATGGACAGTTTAATGTGCAATTTATTCACAAACAAACTGAACATTTGCACGTGTTACAATTTATGGCGCTTTTTGAACTTAAGGAAGCACCGTGTGACTTCCAACATTATAATAGTTGTAGAAGTATCTAAATCTTTTTGGACTAGATGAATAGCAGTCACACCATGTACACTGCAGTAATGACAAGATCTTACAAGCTGTTTGGATATGTGCACTAAACGAGGAGAATTATTTAAGGAATGCACGCAGGGCGGCATGTACTTAGCTAATAAAAATCATACATAATAAGCTTTAGCTAACATGCAAATAAACATTGTCAACACATGAAAGGTACAGAGCTTCATCCTATACTACTTTGTCACAAAATATTCAGCAAGAATTTGTTCCACACTGTCATGAGACACCTAAACTTCAGTTGTCGTGAGTAACTTGATAGGTATAGGTAGTTAGCTTAACCAGCTAGCGACGATGCTACAGCATTACCTCCTTGTTAGCTTCTTTCCATTACCATTTGTTTTGCTTTTAGCTAACTTCTTGAGCTTGCTATCTGACCATTATATGCAACGCTTCCCTGACGAATCTAAACTTGTTAACTTCACCTTACTTCAAGGGTTGAAGTACAAGGTTCAGGGAGAGCTGACACAGATCATGTGATCAGGGATGACTTCATTGACTTGTCACGTGGAAAGGTAGCGCTGCGTGCCCGTCTCACTCTGCAGATTTTCTATTTATGGTTATGTAAATATTTAAGAATACAATTATTAAGGAAAATTATTGAATTGAGAATTTAATCTATAACTTCACCTAAAATCATTTCAAGTTAACCGTATAGTTATGCAAAGTAGAAAAGCGGTAAGTGAATCACGCTCTTGAAGTTTTCTAGCAGAATGTATTAATTTTATGTCTCGCAAATAAATCAATGAACAAACAAATAAATAATACAGACTAAAAGGCACAATCTCTGTGCCTTACTGTTCAGCCTGTGAAGACACAAGCATAACGGTTATGTAGGACAGTAACCACTAGGGGTCCATGTTGTAAAAAGTATCTGCAGGTCGAAAAAGTGGTTTCTATTTTCACACATTATGTTATACACATGCTATTCGTTCAGCTAATATATTCCGTAAAATATGTGCTAGAATTAATTCGTTTGTGTAGGCTACGTAATGTTTATCTCCCGAAACCATAGTTTGAAAGAAGGCAAACTTGTGAAAAAATATAATAATCTTTAATGCAGCTTTGATGAATATGACCATCCCTGTCCGTGAGGTGTTTACATCCACCAGCGCCAGTAACTATGGTTCGCAAACGCATCTGTGATGTCACAGATAACAAAAAGGCAAATATTCCGTTATTGTAGATTGTCTTGTTTTAATTTTGTTTGACTACATTTGTTTCTCATTTTACTGATTGACATGGCCTTTTCATTTGTGTTAACTGAACTGAGTTGGTGCTTTTTTGAAGCAAGTAATTCATTACGTTATTTGTAACTTGAAAACCAGAGAGCATCGGACAATCTCGGGGTAGCCCAAAGGTCCAACAAGTACCAATTCAAGAGAACTTGAGACAAACTATTTATTAACTGAAAGATCCAACAAATGCTAACACCTCCAGAGCACCAGGGACAGACTCAGAGTGACCCAAAAGTGAAACAGACAGCAGGTAGTGAAAAGGAGACGAAGAAGACGAAGGGTGGGAAAAATAGGGTGGCCCAAGCCTTGTTGCGGCTGATAACTCTCCTGACCCGTGTCGGCCCTGGGGGAATCATAAAGGACCATGACAGTGAGGGACCACATTCCTCCACAGCTACAGCTTCAGCCACCGAGACCGAGCAGGACAGCGCTACAACACAACAGCGCAATGAAACCCAACCGTCTCACCTGAATGTCAAAAACAACCTTGGCTTCTGGCTTTGGTGCAGTCGACACTTCTACGCCACTGACTGGCCGGTGGAGGACAGCGCTGACAGCCCGGAGGTGGTGGAGGCCTGGCCGATGGAGGACAGGGCTGACAGCCCGGAGGTGGTGGAGGCCTGGCCGATGGAGGACAGGGCTGACAGCCCGGAAGCGGTGGAGGCCGCGCGCAGCGAAAGCCATCTTGCGCACCTGCACGTTCAAGACAACCTCGGCTTCTGGCTGTGGTACAGCCGACACCTCATTGGTCGCCTTCCAGAAACCAATTCCACAAATTAATGTGTAAATTTAGAATCTATTATGATCATCATACTCATGTTTTAATTTTCCTTGGTTTCTTTTGGAGCTTTTACTGCATACACAAACTTTTACTGCATACATATACAATAAATAATTATTTATTATAAAACATAACTGTAGTACAATGGTTAGGGAGCTGGGCTTGTAGCTCAGAGGTTACAGTGTAGTGTAATGGTTAGGGAGCTGGGCTTGTAGCTCAGAGGTTATAGTGTAGTGTAATGGTTAGGGAGCTGGGCTTGTAGCTCATAGGTTACAGTGTAGTATAATGGTTAGGGAGCTGGGCTTGTAGCTCAGAGGTTACAGTGTAGTATAATGATTAGGGAGCTGGGCTTGTAGCTCAGAGGTTACAGTGTAGTGTAATGGTTAGGGAGCTGGGCTTGTAGCTCAGAGGTTACAGTGTAGTATAATGGTTAGGGAGCTGCGCTTGTAGCTCAGAGGGTACAGTGTAGTGTAATGGTTAGGGAGCTGGGCTTGTAGCTCAGAGGTTACAGTGTAGTGTAATGGTTAGGGAGCTGGGCTTGTAGCTCAGAGGTTACAGTGTAGTATAATGATTAGGGAGCTGGGCTTGTAGCTCAGAGGTTATAGTGTAGTATAATGGTTAGGGAGCTGGGCTTGTAGCTCAGAGGTTACAGTGTAGTGTAATGGTTAGGGAGCTGGGCTTGTAGCTCAGAGGTTACAGTGTAGTATAATGGTTAGGGAGCTGGGCTTGTAGCTCAGAGGTTACAGTGTAGTGTAATGGTTAGGGAGCTGGGCTTGTAGCTCAGAGGTTACAGTGTAGTATAATGGTTAGGGAGCTGGGCTTGTAGCTCAGAGGTTACAGTGTAGTGTAATGGTTAGGGAGCTGGGCTTGTAGCTCAGAGGTTACAGTGTAGTATAATGGTTAGGGAGCTGGGCTTGTAGCTCAGAGGTTACAGTGTAGTATAATGGTTAGGGAGCTGGGCTTGTAGCTCAGAGGTTACAGTGTAGTGTAATGGTTAGGGAGCTGGGCTTGTAGCTCAGAGGTTACAGTGTAGTATAATGGTTAGGGAGCTGGGCTTGTAGCTCAGAGGTTACAGTGTAGTGTAATGGTTAGGGAGCTGGGCTTGTAGCTCAGAGGTTACAGTGTAGTATAATGGTTAGGGAGCTGGGCTTGTAGCTCAGAGGTTACAGTGTAGTGTAATGGTTAGGGAGCTGGGCTTGTAGCTCAGAGGTTACAGTGTAGTATAATGGTTAGGGAGCTGGGCTTGTAGCTCAGAGGTTACAGTGTAGTGTAATGGTTAGGGAGCTGGGCTTGTAGCTCAGAGGTTACAGTGTAGTATAATGGTTAGGGAGCTGGGCTTGTAGCTCAGAGGTTACAGTGTAGTGTAATGGTTAGGGAGCTGGGCTTGTAGCTCAGAGGTTACAGTGTAGTGTAATGGTTAGGGAGCTGGGCTTGTAGCTCAGAGGTTACAGTGTAGTATAATGGTTAGGGAGCTGGGCTTGTAGCTCAGAGCTTACAGTGTAGTGTAATGGTTAGGGAGCTGGGCTTGTAGCTCAGAGGTTACAGTGTAGTATAATGGTTAGGGAGCTGGGCTTGTAGCTCAGAGGTTACAGTGTAGTATAATGGTTAGGGAGCTGGGCTTGTAGCTCAGAGGTTACAGCGTAGTGTAATGGTTAGGGAGCTGGGCTTGTAGCTCAGAGGTTACAGCGTAGTGTAATGGTTAGGGAGCTGGGCTTGTAGCTCAGAGGTTTCAGTGTAGTGTAATGGTTAGGGAGCTGGGCTTGTAGCTCAGAGGTTACAGTGTAGTATATTGGTTAGGGAGCTGGGCTTGTAGCTCAGAGGTTACAGTGTAGTATAATGGTTAGGGAGCTGGGCTTGTAGCTTAGAGGTTTCAGTGTAGTATAATGGTTAGGGAGCTGGGCTTGTAGCTCAGAGGTTACAGTGTAGTATAATGGTTAGGGAGCTGGGCTTGTAGCTCAGAGGTTACAGTGTAGTATAATGGTTAGGGAGCTGGGCTTGTAGTTCAGAGGTTACAGTGTAGTGTAATGGTTAGGGAGCTGGGCTTGTAGCTCAGAGGTTACAGTGTAGTATAATGGTTAGGGAGCTGGGCTTGTAGCTCAGAGGTTACAGTGTAGTATAATGGTTAGGGAGCTGGGCTTGTAGCTCAGAGGTTACAGTGTAGTGTAATTGTTAGGGAGCTGCGCTTGTAGCTCAGAGGTTACAGTGTAGTGTAATGGTTAGGGAGCTGGGCTTGTAGCTCAGAGGTTACAGTGTAGTGTAATGGTTAGGGAGCTGGGCTTGTAGCTCAGAGGTTACAGTGTAGTATAATGGTTAGGGAGCTGGGCTTGTAGCTCAGTGGTTTCAGTGTAGTGTAATGGTTAGGGAGCTGGGCTTGTAGCTCAGAGGTTACAGTGTAGTATAATGGTTAGGGAGCTGGGCTTGTAGCTCAGAGGTTACAGTGTAGTATAATGGTTAGGGAGCTGGGCTTGTAGCTCAGAGGTTACAGTGTAGTGTAATTGTTAGGGAGCTGGGCTTGTAGCTCAGAGGTTACAGTGTAGTGTAATGGTTAGGGAGCTGGGCTTGTAGCTCAGAGGTTACAGTGTAGTGTAATGGTTAGGGAGCTGGGCTTGTAGCTCAGAGGTTACAGTGTAGTGTAATGGTTAGGGAGCTAGGCTTGTAGCTCAGAGGTTACAGTGTAGTGTAATGGTTAGGGAGCTGGGCTTGTGGCTCAGAGGTTACAGTGTAGTACAATGGTTAGGGAGCTGGGCTTGTAGCTCAGAGGTTACAGTGTAGTACAATGGTTAGGGAGCTGGGCTTGTAGCTCAGAGGTTACAGTGTAGTACAATGGTTAGGGAGCTGGGCTTGTAGCTCAGAGGTTACAGTGTAGTACAATGGTTAGGGAGCTGGGCTTGTAGCTCAGAGGTTACAGTGTAGTATAATGGTTAGGGAGCTGGGCTTGTAGCTCAGAGGTTACAGTGTAGTGTAATGGTTAGGGAGCTGGGCTTGTAGCTCAGAGGTTACAGTGTAGTGTAATGGTTAGGGAGCTAGGCTTGTAGCTCAGAGGTTACAGTGTAGTATAATGGTTAGGGAGCTGGGCTTGTAGCTCAGAGGTTACAGTGTAGTATAATGGTTAGGGAGCTGGGCTTGTAGCTCAGAGGTTACAGTGTAGTATAATGGTTAGGGAGCTGGGCTTGTAGCTCAGAGGTTACAGTGTAGTATAATGGTTAGGGAGCTGGGCTTGTAGCTCAGAGGTTACAGTGTAGTGTAATGGTTAGGGAGCTGGGCTTGTAGCTCAGAGGTTACAATGTAGTGTAATTGTTAGGGAGCTGGGCTTGTAGCTCAGAGGTTACAGTGTAGTATAATGGTTAGGGAGCTGGGCTTGTAGCTCAGAGGTTACAGTGTAGTATAATGGTTAGGGAGCTGGGCTTGTAGCTCAGAGGTTACAGTGTAGTGTAATGGTTAGGGAGCTGGGCTTGTAGCTCAGAGGTTACAGTGTAGTGTAATGGTTAGGGAGCTGGGCTTGTAGCTCAGAGGTTACAGTGTAGTATAATGGTTAGGGAGCTGGGCTTGTAGCTCAGAGGTTACAGTGTAGTATAATGGTTAGGGAGCTGGGCTTGTAGCTCAGAGGTTACAGTGTAGTGTAATTGTTAGGGAGCTGGGCTTGTTGCTCAGAGGGTACAGTGTAGTATAATGGTTAGGGAGCTGGGCTTGTAGCTCAGAGGTTACAGTGTAGTGTAATGGTTAGGGAGCTGGGCTTGTAGCTCAGAGGTTACAGTGTAGTATAATGGTTAGGGAGCTGGGCTTGTGGCTCAGAGGTTACAGTGTAGTATAATGGTTAGGGAGCTGGGCTTGTAGCTCAGAGGTTACAGTGTAGTGTAATTGTTAGGGAGCTGGGCTTGTAGCTCAGAGGTTACAGTGTAGTGTAATTGTTAGGGAGCTGGGCTTGTAGCTCAGAGGTTACAGTGTAGTGTAATTGTTAGGGAGCTGGACTTCTGGCTAAACTCCCTGGAGGGGCTTGTTTAGCAAGCTATTTAATCTGAGTTGTTGAAGTAAGATATCCATCTGTTTAAATTGTAAACTGTGTAACTCTCTGGGCAAGAGCCAAGCAAAAGTAACACTGGGGCTTTAGTTTAAGAGTATTTACCTTGAAGCATTTCGGCAGACACTCATATCCAAGGCAACTGACAAAGTTGGTGCATAGAGGGATACTGAGCAGATAGACAGCAAGCCATCACTAGGGGGCCTCCTTTTGCAAAAAATACATGCTAATATGTACCATTTCTTTTACATGTTGTTAACATATACGTAAGTTTAATGCAACTCTAAGCTTTGACAGTGTACACCTTAATCAGTTTTTGGCTGTTTTGCCAAAGACTGATCATTACTGGCTGTTAGAGATTTGCAGCGGTTCACACAGAAGTGGACGGATCATGTTTACGGAGCAAATATACTGAGTTTTGTCACAGAAGTCTCAGTGATGTCACAATCAACACTAAAATGACATCACTGTTGACTTTATAGTTTTAATCAAGGTACAATGGATTTTGTCCAGTTACCATTTCATTGTTGAACTACACTGGTGATTTTTTGAAGCAAGTAATAGATCATGTTGTCACTTGATAATTCTGTACGCATGGGTGAATCCCTCAGTCACTCGAAGATCCAGCAGATGGTGACACTTCCTGTGGCCATGCGACAAGCTCAGAGCACTCCAAGGGTCCAACAGATGCAAACTCCTCCTGAGAGCCTGAGACAAACTCAGGAAAACTCAGAGGTCCAACAGAAGGTGATACCTCCAGAGAACCAGAGACAAACATGGAGTAAGCTAGCGGTCGGACAGATACCAGCTAGTGAATAGGAGAGCTATATCAGGACAAGAAGAGTGGGAGGAACAGGGTGATAACCTTCCTGACCTGCTTTCTTTGGCTTCTGGCTTTGGAATGGCCAGCACCTTATTGGTCATCTGCCAGACCAGTAAATGTACACATTAATGGACCGATGAAAATGGACAGATAAATATCTGACCATGTTCTCATATTTTTGCTTTTTGATCGAGTTACTTTTGAGACCTTCGCTGAATAGTCAGCTGCTTATACATAGTTAAAGAACTAAAGAAGAGCTGGAAACAAGTACAGCTTTGCCTTGCCACATTTCATAAACCGCATATGACATATTTCATACAGACTTTTCATCTTATCCAAACGGAATATCCCAGTCCTCTGAGACTGCTGTATCTCCAACCATGACGATATTTTGTATAAGCTGGAGCAAATCCTGCTTTATATACAGATAAACTAGGATGTGATCTTGGCATCACATCTTGCTGCTCGTGGTCAGAGTTTAACACATAGATATAGATGGATATAGTGGCCTAATTTCATGCCAGGAATAATTATGCTGAAGTGTGAAAGTGTAACTGTATAAAATTGTATAACAGAACATAAAGCATTGCTATCAGTCATTTCTAAAACAGTGACATATCTATAAACAAAATGCAAGCTGATGTACTGTCATACTTCATTGTTTATTTTACCTTTGTTTTTGTACCTTTGAGATAATACTTGAAATTTAGCCATATTGTTTGCTTATTGCCTGAGTAATCTACACAGGTTTCAAAGTTAATAAAGCATGGTAACAAAGCGGGTATTGTAAGATGGTAAGAACAATGAATGGGTAAGAAGTTTTCAGTTCATTCATTGGTCAGTTGTGTGTTGTTGTTGACAACATAATACCTGCTGGTTTTAAGCTTGTAAAACGGTATTTTGGGATGGTTGTTTCTGAAATGCACTGTGTGGCAGAGGACATTTTTTTATCTTCATTATTTGGATTATAAATATTGAAATCTTATTTTTTCCACCATATAAAGAATATATTGGTCTACATGTTTCTTACTCTTCTCCTTCCTTCAGTTGATTCAATCTATTTTCCCATTAAGTAAAATCAAATAGAAATTAAAATAACACAATGATTAAAGTTACTATTTTAAGCACAGTCCCAATTTCCTCTAATATAAGATAAACAAGCAAGCAGAATGTTCTCAAACGATGCTAAGTGAAGCATGTCACTCTGACCTGACTCACACAATAGAGCTTTGGAGATTACGAGCTCACATTTTCCAGCACAAATTTGGATCGAATGGAATCAGGGTCAAGGATGAAATTCAGAACATTTTATTATTTTTGCTTTTCTCAATGGCAAAGATACAGGTCACAGTGTGTAAAGATATGGGTCAGCAGGGCAGTGGGCTGGACACAGTCTGACGGGCTGCAATTCTCGGCCCAGGCTGAACAAAAAGCCTGACCATCCCTTTCAAACCCACCGCCGGAACAAGGAGAGCTGACCCAGTTCCCTCTGTCTAGCTCGCAGTACACAGCCAAACCCACGAATGGCGGAGGATTGTGGATCAAAGAGTGGTCCGATGCGCTCACAACATTAGCAATAACAAGGGTTGCGTTTCCTCTTTGTGCTGGTCAGCCGTCTGTGTCTGACCAAAAACAGTTTGAGAAAAGTCCCTCGTAATCATGGCGTGAGGAAACTAAAACATCTGATCTATGAGCATCTTCCCTTTCCTTAAACTGACTATCTCTTAAAAAGTACACAGAAACCAAAAAGGGCCACCTTAAAGACATGAGATCGAGAACTGGCACAATACTGGGATTCTTCTCTCACTTATGAACATGGAACTCAGACATATATAAAAGAAAGCACAGTTGCTTTGCCTTATGTTTACTATGAAAATGAATGTCATGTGACTGCAACAGAAAACAGGTTGTATGGGTTGCCAGGTGCAGCTTCAGGCGCCCCATTTTTCCTCTCACGGTAAATCCCCCAGACTCTCACTCTCTGGTGGTCACCACGGTGATAAAGGAAGTTTCCACAGTGCCACAGCTGTTGTCACAGCAGTTGCCCCCGTAAGGTCAGCATCAAGTCAGCTTCTTTGAAGCATCGCGCGGGCGCGAGCGAGCCAGCAGGCAGTAAGTCTGTCAGTCAGTGGCGTTGCCGTGGGGACCGCGCCCTAGGTGCTGCTGCCGGTGGAGCGCAGGGCGGAGTAGCCCCTCTTCTGTGAGCGCAGCAGGGGAGTCTGGGTGTTGACGTCACGCAGGGCGCTGCTGGTCAGCGAGCGGAAGCGCTGCTGGGTCCAGCCGTACACCAGGCAGTTCAGCAGGCCCTGCGAGGCCGAGGTCAAGGCCTGGGGGAGGGGGGAGGGGGGAGGGGCAGGAATGAGCAGCTATACAATACACAACTACAACACACACGTACATACTCACACATACACACACAGCAGCTACACAATACACAACTACAACACACACGTACATACTCACACATACACACACAGCAGCTACACAATACACAACTACAACACACACAGCAGCTACACAATACACAACTACAACACACACGTACATACTCACACATACACACACAGCAGCTACACAATACACAACTACAACACACACGTACATACTCACACATACACACACAGCAGCTATACAATACACAACTACAACACACACAGCAGCTACACAATACACAACTACAACACACACAGCAGCTACACAATACACAACTACAACACACACAGCAGCTACACATTACATAACATCACACACGTACATACTCACACATACACACACAGCAGCTACACAATACACAACTACAACACACACAGCAGCTACACAATACACAACTACAACACACACGTACATACTCACACATACACACACAGCAGCTATACAATACACAACTACAACACACACAGCAGCTACACAATACACAACTACAACACACACAGCAGCTACACATTACATAACATCACACACGTACATACTCACACATACACACACAGCAGCTACACAATACACAACTACAACACACACAGCAGCTACACAATACACAACTACAACACACACAGCAGCTACACATTACATAACATCACACACGTACATACTCACACATACACACACAGCAGCTACACAATACACAACTACAACACACACAGCAGCTACACAATACACAACTACAACACACACAGCAGCTACACAATACACAACTACAACACACACGTACATACTCACACATACACACACAGCAGCTATACAATACACAACTACAACACACACAGCAGCTACACAATACACAACAACAACACACACAGCAGCTACACAATACACAAGTACAACACACACAGCAGCTACACAATACACAACTACAACACACACAGCAGCTACACATTACATAACATCACACACGTACATACTCACACATAAACACACAGCAGCTACACAATACACAACTACAACACACACAGCAGCTACACAATACACAACTAACACACACGGCAGCTACACAACACATAACAACATCACATACTGAGCAGCCATACAATACACAACTACAACACACACGTACATACTCACACATACACACACAGCAGCTACACAATACACAACTACAACACACACAGCAGCTACACAATACACAACTACAACACACACAGCAGCTACACAATACACAACTACAACACACACGTACATACTCACACATACACACACAGCAGCTATACAATACACAACTACAACACACACAGCAGCTACACAATACCCAACTACAACACACACGTACATACTCACACATACACACACAGCAGCTATACAATACACAACTACAACACACACAGCAGCTATACAATACACAACTACAACACACACAGCAGCTACACAATACACAACTACAACACACACGGCAGCTACACAACACATAACAACATCACATACTAAGCAGCTATACAATATATGACTACAACACACACGTACATACTCACACATACACACACAGCAGCTACACAATACACAACTACAACACACACAGCAGCTACACAATACACAATTACAACACACACAGCAGCTACACAACACATAACAACATCACATACTGAGCAGCTGTACAATATACAACTACAACACACACAGCAGCCATACAATACACAACTACAACACACACGTACATACTCACACATACACACACAGCAGCTACACAACACATAACAACATCACATACTGAGCAGCCATACAATACACAACTACAACACACACAGCAGCTACACAATACACAACTACAACACACACAGCAGCTACACATTACATAACAACATCACATACTGAGCAGCTATGCAATACACAATAACACACACACACACACACACACACACACACAGGTAGAGCTGTACCTGTAGTATGTAGAGACAGACTCCCACTCTCCCCTCCACAACCTGGGGGCACAGCAGGATCATGGAGGCCAGGATGATGGCTGTGTGGGAGGAGAGCATGGTTAATTTCACAACTGGAATATTTAAAAAGGGAACCGTGAATGAATGGGTGGAAAAGCAAGAGTGAGTGAGTGATCATTTGACTTCCTGTCTGTCTGCACCACACCCCAGAAATCACCGTACTCTCTAAGATAATAATATCGGCAAGGGACATCCCCAAGCTCAGCAATCTCAAACTTCTGTCTTAGAGAGTCACCGTGTCTGCAGATTTATGACTGGCTCATGACTAAAAGAAAACCACAGAACCCTGCAGATACCGTAATCCTCCATGACTGGAGATCTTTATTCTGAGGGGCCGGGTTGGCTGAGTGACAGGGAACAGGGGCGGGGTTACTGGAGTGGCAGGGCCCGGGGGCGGGGTTACTGGAGTGGCAGGGCCCGGGGGCGGGGTTACTGGAGTGGCAGGGCCTGGGGGCGGGGTCACTGGAGTGGCAGGGCATGGGGGCGGGGTCACTGGAGTGGCAGGGCCTGGGGGCGGGGCTGAGGGCAGTACCTGGGCCCCAGCAGAAGAAGAAGGCCGAGGGGTACAGCAACATTCGCCTCTCCAGCACGCGTAGCGTGGCCCACTGACGTCCCCCCAGGAACCCGCTGGAGGTGATGCAGCGCTTATACAGGGACCGCGCCTTTCCCATGAGCACCTGGGAAACAGAGGACAGAGTCACGCCCTGAATGGTTAGCAGGTATACACAGGTACATGGAGGCTACACCCACCTAAACACAACTAAACACAAAAGTACAGTACACTCACCCATAACAAGCCTTATTACCATTCATATCACTACAGCGGTGCCAGTTACTAACACACTGAACTCTGGGGCAAAGCTATAATTAAGTAACATTAATTAAGTTACAATTAACTATAATTGTAATTACAAAGCTGTAATCACCTTGCCACTCAGTCTCCAGAGATGAAGACTGTAACTGCTAATTAGTCTCAAGACAAGACATGATCTGAGTCTTAAAACTAATACTGTCACATTCTACGTTCCTACCTATCTGCCTGGGCTGGTGAAAACAGTATGGCAGAAACATCACATAGTCAATCATTATTTGCTTTAGAGCAAAGAAATGAAGAAGGGATGGAGGGAGAGAGGGAGGCAGGAACAAGGGAAGGGAGGATGGATGCTCCTATAGAGAATTCAGACTATGCCACAGGCTACCTAAGGGAACGGAACCGTGTCATGCTTTTATCACTGAAACTGGTGAATACACAAATACACCTACTGACTAATGCTTCCGTGTGCCATGTAACCATGGCTCTGCGCAAAAACACGCACGTTTCTGCTTCCGTGTGCCGTGTAACCATGGCTCTGCGCAAAAACACGCACGTTTCTTTACACCACTGCCTTTCTGCTGGCCTGTGACACCCCCTCTCTCTGTTTGCCACAGCCTTTATCAGGTTAATGAAAGTGCTTTGATTTGTGGCAGCACGAAGGCTGCTCGAAACCCTGACACAGACTCCCACAGCTCAGACGAGTGTAAAATGGGATCCCACCCCCTTTATTTTTATTAGAAACTTTTTATTTGTAAAATTTTGTATCTTGTATCGTTTTGTTTGTTGGCACTTGCTTAATCATCAGTAATAAATCAGCATTTCTTCATTTTAATTTAATTTAATTTTCAAATTTAGAACGCACTCATTACCAGTATATTCATACACATATAACCTGCAGTCTGTGTTAACATACAATACTGGCATACACTGTGCTAATTACAAACATTTGCATGCAGTGGTTCTCAGAATTGATGCTGGGACTCACTTCGTGTGCTGGATTTTCTTACAAACATGACGAGAAGCTGAGAAGTGTAATGAGCTCCCAGCCTTTCTGGATGAGACCGTTTAAGGTCTGCTGAAGGATGATACGTGTTTGCTGCGCTACTCACCCCGATACCCAGGAAGGTGAAGAGGAAGGTGGCCAGGAAGACAACGATACCGTAGACATGCACAGAGTAGCAGGCCGTGGCCTCCTGGCTGTATCCAGGTGTGGTGTAGAGGGGGCCAGTGTGCATGAGGAGACACCTGTACAGGTAGAGGCAGGAGCACAGTCAGGACGTCCCACAGTGCCATGCCCACCGTGCCACGCCCCCGGCACCACGCCTACATTGCCATGCCCCCGGCACCACGCCCACAGTGCCACGCCCCCAGTGCCCACTTCCCCCAGCGCCACGCCCCACACCTGATCACCTGAGCTCAACACTTACATGGAATACATGCTGTTTCCTTACACTCAGGTCATGCATGGTGCATGTGTGGTTTTTTCATTCTGTGTAAAATTGAAAATGTAATGTTCCTCCAATGAGGGACTGATTCTGGTTGAAAAAGGCTTTTTCCTTTAAGGAGCACACGGTTAGACTATAGAGCCCCAGCATGACAAGTAAGGGTAATGTCCACCCTCCTGCGGATATGTGCTGCATCGCTGTGCCATCTTTGTGTGTCTCCTAATCATGTGATTGGTCACGGCCAGCGGATGCAGCTATAAACCCCCCACTGGAAACCCCCCGCTGCTCTTTGCCCCTTTAATTCCTCAGGCTGTCCACTGCCAGCATGAACTTAAATCTCCATCCAGCTAACAACCTCAAGAACATTACTGGAACGTTAAAACGAGTGTTCATGGTTAACGACACCAGCACGTACATTTGTCTGTATTTCTCCAGCATTCTGGAGTGTTATCTGTAAGTCACAAGGAACATGGCAACACTGCCCTTTACTAAATCAGGTTATTCCTTTTAAAATCAGTTTGAATTTCAGACGGTCCTTGATGATAACTTTATCAGGAATGTTTGCAATGTTAAACAAATCTGCCATCTCAAAACTTTCATTCAGGGCCGTCTTGCTGCTCTCTGGGCAGTTATTGTCAATGATAATTTTTCACAACTGAATGATAACTGTTGGAATGGTGCCAGTACGACTGAATGCAATGCCTCTGGAACATGTGTGTGACTTTAACAGAACCTGCGTGAAACAGAATATTCAAACAAGGGTGGCAAGAGGTCCTCTCAAATGTCTCACAGATAGGAATGGAACAGGATTGTGACAGGAGCGTTCTCAGGTGTTGTGTCAGTGAGTGCGTTCACCTGGCCGCTGTCCCAATGCTCAGGCAACTGCAGGTTGAACAAACATTCCTAAAAACCATAATGAATGTGAATCTCTCCATCGACAGGACTGTACACTGCTGTTAAAGACTAGTGTTGCGGAGAGGACAGTGTCTGCATTGTTACCCAAAAGTCGGAGCCGGAGACATCATGCTACAGCGTACTCTTTGTTACCGAGTGTGCATAGTGCATGCATAGTGCATAGTGCTTGTGTTTTTTTCACTGACTGTGCACAGGGCAAAGTGTTTGTGTTTTTTGCACACAGTAAGTGCTTGTGTTGATGAGGATGTAGACTCCCCTCCAGGGGGACAAGCAGAGACAGAAACAGCAGAAACAGGCTTGGTGGGGATTACTGTGGGGTGGGGGAGATGGGAGGGATGAACGTACTTGTAGGGCTGGCTGTAGTTGGTGTAGCAGCGGTCCAGGTTGCCCACGGTAAAGACGGGCACCATCAGCAGCACTGGGAGCAGGCTGTGTGGGGGCAGAGGTCACAGGGGTCACACAGAGGTCACACCCAATAGGAAACAGCAGAGCCAAAATGGTAAAATAATATTTGTATGTGCTGTTTAATATGTTCTGAGTGTCAGCTTTGCGCTGCTGTGGGACATGAGCAGGGAGGGAGGGGGAACAGCACAAAAAGTGCCAGTTTGTTTGCTCTTCTGCTCACCTGGACAGGACAGCGGTGACCCTACCGAACGAGCTTGTGCTCCTGGGGAACTGAAACACAGCGGAATTCAGGCGTGTTAACCCACAGAAAACGAAACGATACAGAGGAAAAACGAATATGATAAGAAGCAACTGCTCTTTGAAACTGAGTGTTTTGATGCTTTTTTTTTGCAGAAGTGAAATTGGGAGCCACAGGCTGAATGCCAAACCTGGGAGGGGTATCCGTTCAGCCGGCTGTGGTACTTCTCCTTCAGCCCCGTGTACAGAACCCGAATGTAGTTCAGCGTGTAGAAGAAGGAGGACATGTAGAATATCTGGGGAGGGGGAAGAGAGAGGAGAAACAGACTATGAACAAAGACTATACAAACATTGTACAACTGCCACCGTCTTCCGTTTGCACAATGTGAGTGTAGGTCCTGCCCACGAGAGAATATTCCCAAACTCTAAATATCGGAAGGGTAATTTACATTTTAAACTGATTATTTTATTTGAACAAGAAAAGCAGCAATGTTACATTTAGTGACCTACCTCATGCTATGTGGGTACATTTTACAATAAGTAAATTCTTTTGAAATAGTATTGTCCCCTCTCAACCTTTGTCCTGCACATCCATTGCATGACATTACAGGCATTTGTGTCTTATTCAGACCAACTTAAAACAGAGGGCACGTCCACACAGACATTAGACAGGGAGAGCTCAATTAATGTCACTTTGATATATCAGCATCAGCTCGATGCCTTTGATGAAAACTGCAAAAACGTCAAACTGCACTGTTGTTTTGATGAAGTCTTATGTTTTAAGATGTCAGTCAACAGAGCTGTTTCTTCCTGGCTTTTGACATTCAGCCGGCCTGCACACAAGCACTTCAAAATGAGTACGGAGTAGTGCTGGTACATGAAACCTTGGTCCTGGTGTGTTCCAAGCTCTAGATTACAGCTATTGAAATAGATCTGGGATGCACAGTGTATGCTGGATATAGCAACTCTCTTTCTGTAAATAGATGTAAAGTGCCTGGCCTTCCAGGACCAGGGTTGGCCACGTCCGCTATGCTTCTGTTCCACACAGCCCTGCAGGGGGCGCTACAGAGTGAGCACACGAGCCTGGGCCATGTGATCTCCTGCCATTCTGGGCAAAGATGGTGACTGACAATTAAACACAAACATCGTGCTCACGTGCTAACGTGCTACCACACCCTCCCGTGCCAAGGGCTTTCCGCACCTCTGGCAGCTTTGTGCCAGGCCCTTTCCTTTGCTTCCTTTCAGCTATAAAATGTTCTCTGTTGTTCGTTTTTTCTCACGCTCTGTACTTCTTCTTTGGTTCCCGGCCATCAGATTCATGACGCCTTCTCCATTTTTCTGATCCCATCCAGGAGTCCTGTGGTTGGTCTATGCAGCCACAGGCTAACTGGAAAAATTATGAAATGTTCCACAATCTAAATTAAACAGCTGTACATTCCAATCTGTTCCTAGTGTCAACAACTGGCACATATTTGATGTGTGACACACAGTTTGCTGAACGTGACCAGCGATCCCTGCGCATTCTAAAGCTCAGATGAGCAAGTCTTCACATTAGCTCTGAAGTATAAATGAATGCGACTGCAAAGTCCGCGTCCATGCTGTCATAGGGTTTCCTCTCATTCTTGGTCTCTTCTGTTTCCTGTCACTCTACATTATGTCTGTCAGCCTGCTTTTTTTAGACACAATAAAGTATACTGAGAGCAGTAGATACTTCTTTTCTCTACAGCTGAATGGAGGGAAACTGCGACCCACACACAGAAGATTTCATTTTCATCTTTTCCTCAGAGTTGATGTGTTTGAGTTCTGTCCAACCGCAGGAGGGACAGATATGACCCAATTTTCAGACATGACTTTCTGTTTATCAGTCTGAGAGAAACCAAAAAACTATTCAACCGAAGATGAGTGAAGCACTGGAGTGAAACACAGTGCAGGGTGAGGGAGATTTCAGGCTTGTCGGGCAGGACCTTACTTGTGAAATGGTTTTATGAAAAAGCACAAACACTTATCTGATCACACACATCAATAGCCATTAGGATGACAGGAGAAGCATCTAACAAGTTACAGCCTGACAGGAAATAACTGCAACCAAAATATCACCTAGAGGACTAACTACCTTACATAATTTAAAATCTAAATTATTTTCTCCAATCCAGAATAAAACTGATCAGTTGAGCATTTCCATCAGCACTGCAGTGACACTCTCCTGTCTGTGGAGGAGCGAGCTGTGTGCATGAGTCTTCTTTGGCTGGCCCTCGCTCCTCTAACCAGCAATTATTTACAGAAGATGCTGTCTGAGGTAAACAATGTCAGCATGTACTTTGTTCATCCGCTTGCAGGTGATTAGTTGGCCAGAGGGGGCCACTAGAGAGCACTGAGACAGATTAACCTTAGTGTGTAGGCCAGTCAAACTCATCAATCTGATCATTCTCTTGAGGCCTCTCCTGGTTGGACAGATGCCTACAGAGGGCTAGTTTGCCACGTGAATCAGCGGAGACATGTGTGGTCCAGACCTGAATCTGAGAGGGAAGTTCACAGGGTGTTTCTGACACAATGGATAAATGTGGGTGGGGAATAAAGAGTCAAAACGTGACTATATTCAGCACATGTTCCTTACAGAAGTATTTACAACTATGGCTCAGGTGTTCAGGTGACTCTCACCTGAGCAGGGTCACATGAGGGTGTACTGGCTGAGCAGGTCTAACTACAATCACAGATCTTCCCTGGCCATCACTGTCACATGGACACCTGACATCCACCATGCTCTGCGGAGCGCCTATGGCGTAAATCTGGCTCAGAAATCCATGTTACACAAAGTCTTATGCGATCCAAGACAATGAGGACCACAGAATGCAGACATCGGTATTGCGACATGGAGATCGAATTAGTGTCACACCGGAATTTTCACCTTGAGGCTGTGTGCTGCAAACTAAAAGCACACACCGGAGTTGCTGCTCTGACAGTAGACACATACACACACACACACACACACACCTGAGGTCCGCTCAGATCCCCCACCTCCCTGTCCTGACCTTGAGGCTGGTTGGCCACTCACAGTGGGGGTTAGAGAGGTGTGGGAGCAGCTCAGGTGAGCCTTGTGCCTCGGCCTCTCGTGTGTCTTAATCAACCCCCCCACGTCCCCCCACTCACCTCACTGCCACTCAGATATTAATCTGGAAAAATGGGTCGCTCACGTTTGCTGCACAGGTCCAACTTCCTGCGCTCCAAAGACAGGGGACACAGTGTCCCAGTTCTGCTGCTCTGCTTCATTTACGGCAGGGCTGCCCCTCTCTCATAGGGCAGTATTACTCAAACAGGGCTCCAGCACAAAGGAGTTTGAGAAAGGCTGTCATAGAGGACATTCACATTCAGTGGTGCATCATGGGAAAAATGGACCTGTACCAGAACTCCTCTGGCTCACACCCAAATGAGCTAAAAGTGACATCAGTGCTTCTTCATGGATGGAACTCTGACTATCAGCCTGATGTTCGTCACAGCCTTCAAAAACGGCAATGACGTGTTGAGCTCACCATGCAGGACCAGAGTCGCCCCATAAACATTCAAATCCAGGCCTACTTTCTGTAATACACTCCTTTTCAATGACAAAGAAATGAGCAGAACTGAATAGATTCAGACACCTAAGACTTGAGTCTTGGACAGATGAGTTGGAAAAATGACCAATGAACCAATGTTTTAACATGTCCCTTTACTAACAGCCCCTATAGCACGTATTACACATTCAGATACGTACATAAAAACAAAATAATTCATGAATATACTACTTATTCATAACCGTCACAATAAGCAACATTATTGAATGCTGCAGGCAGAGCTGGCCTGAGTTACCCTGGGATCATTAAAACTGCAGGCGCAGTTCCTGTCATGTGTTTGTGTTTATTGAGCTATTCTTTTCTTTTCTTTGCCTCCATCATTTTCCACGAGGTTCTGCTGCATCGATTCTTAAGGGGTTGGAGAACAATTTTGCATCGTTAAGCACTGTGTGACAATGGGTTTGTAGAAAGATGCTTTATAAAATGTAAGTATTTATTTAAAATATCAGGATTTATTTAATTAATTCTAGCTACTTTGGAAATAATTTTCCAGTTTCTATCACCAGGAGGAATGGTCTGGACTCATGATCATTTCAAAGTTCAGGCTTTACATTTTTACATTCAAGAAATTGTTTATAAACTATTAGTAAACAAAGTAATAAAAGTTGTGAGTTTACTTCGAATTCATGGATTCTTCCTTGCAGTTGTGGCTTGCCTCTGCTCCCCCTTTTTTTTTTGCAAATGGAAAACTATCTTGCCTGGAATTTCCCTCCAAACTCCAAAAACATTTTTATGGCTCAGGCCTTGATCCTGAAAAATTACCGATGTTGAGTCAGACCCCCACATAGACCGTGCCCTCTCCTCTCACGCTATACATCTTACACAAGACGCTCAAACATACAGTTCCATATGACCCAAGCCTGCACAGACTGCACACATTGTCATGGAAACACAAAGACAGGACTGGGGTTAAACTGGAATTTTATCCCCGAAGTGGAGTACTGCACACTCAGTGAACCTGGAACCAATCAGCTTTTTACCAAAAACAGATGTGGCAGAAACCAGCTAGTAAAATCTCTGAGCTAAACTCACGGTGCTTTTCAAAACCAACTCGTGACATGGGCGAGGAACGGAAAGCTTTCCCTGTGAGTGACCCAAGGGTGTGGGAATCTGCCTCTCCCAAAATTACACAGTAATTTTCTTTCCACCATGATAATATGGAAAAGGTAAACAAATATAGTTAATTATGTCATGTGTGGCTTAAAAACAACAGCACAAAAATGTAATAAAACATGACAGCACAATATGTTTTGATTGGTATTTCATTTAAATTAAATGTTGATGCAGTATTACAGGTTTTCTCCAAACCAGCTGAACTTATTAATAGTCTGTCTGCAGCAGCTTCATGAGTTGGGAAAGCATGCTCAGTGAAGGTAAGACACAGCTCAGCATGGAATCATCTGCTCAGTGGGTAGCACGTTAGCACGTAACGAAGGCTGTTCAGTGGTGTGGAGGGCTTCAGTATGTTAGCATGTGGTACAGACGTAACTCTTTGTTGGTCTGTGGGTTCTAGCACGTTAGCCAGTAGCAAAGGCTGTTCAGTGGTGTGGAGGGCTTCAGTATGTTAGCATGTGGTACAGACGTAACTCTTTGATGGTCTGTGGGTTGTAGCACGTTAGCCAGTAGCAAAGGCTGTTCAGTGGTGTGGAGGGCTTCAGTATGTTAGCATGTGGCACAGACGTAACTCTTTGATGGTCTGTGGGTTGTAGCACGTTAGCCTGTAGCAGAGGCTCACCTGCTCGATGGTGTGCAGGTTGTAGCAGGTTGCGTAGCTCTCACAGGCCTGAGTGAACAGGACCGCTCCAATCAGCCAGCTCAGTCCCAGCAGCAGGTCCGTTATGCTCAGCAGGAAGAGGGGCTGGACCTGGGAGCATGCAGAACCTTCCGGTTACATCAGCTCACCCGCTATGCTACAGCTCAACCATAATGCTAGCTTATCACACCAAAACTGTAAGTCAGTTCATTCCCCGAAACCCAAAAGTAATCAACTCTCTGAATTAGATCAGAAAAACTCCCTCCAGAATCAGTCCATTATGTTGTTATGCTGTAATGTCATGAAATGACTGCATTTACTGGTGACCCTCCCACACTGCGGGGGCTAGGGGCTCAGTCCCCACCATGCATAAAAACCACGAAAAATTTTCACCCCTCCAGGCCAGCAAAGTGAGCATTCGAGCATAGCGAAGTGACGCGAGCACCTCCAGCTGGGGGGTTTGCAGGGGGTGCTGTGAGCATCTTAAACCAGACTGGAGGTCTGTGCTGTCTAGTGCTCAAATGGTTAGTCAGTTTCAAGGGACCATTACATTTTATAAGGGAGTTATCCCATAACTTAATTGTTTGTTGCCGACCAGTGAAAAATCAAAGCTGCGATGTGGGAGGGTCACCTAGTTAAGTATTTATCAAATGCTTTTATCCAGAACATACAAAGTGCATCCAGTAGGTTAGCGTCACAGCCAAAAGTTGCCTTTCAAAAACCTGCTGTGCTCTTTGTACTTTGCTGAAACCTTTTAGTAACATTTCTGCAAGTCACTCTGGATAAGAGCACGCTCTGAAATGTAACGTGACTCTAATAGCTAAACTGTAACCACTTCAAAATGGTAAAACTGAAGTGCTTCAAATTTTTGTAGTTGAAAAAAACATTTCATAAACTGGAGTTGCGGGTAGAGATTTTCATTAATACATTTTTATTGGCAGATTTTTTTTTTAAGTTTGTCAATTTTGTTGCAAGACAATATTAATTCAATTAGACTACCGCTATTGTATTACAAGCATAAAATGTGATAAAAATGTTGAATAAATTGTCCACTCTAAATCTATTAATACAGTGGAACATAGAAACAGTTTCTTTCATCCTTGGATAGCAAAATTGTTCATTTAAAATGAAAATGATGCAATTAATTATCAATGCTTCCATTCATAATTTCACCACAGGAATTCTCAAGTGTGAATAACGAGTTTACTGGATCCTTCTGAAGTTTCAAAGAACCAAGAATTAACATTATTTAATTATTCTATTTATAGAACTTTAGAGAACTGGATGTTCCCATTGCGTGCATGTTCCTTAGAATACCAATAAAGTGCATTTGGTTAACTGAATACAAAAGACACTATAGGCCTATCTTATTCCATTACATTCAATTCATTCACAGACCCTTTCTGTACACTTAATGCACAGTACAATTCTGACCCATTTCACAGTGCATGGCCTACATCCCATAAACATAGTATACTTCATATTAACATCTTATCAGAACAATAACTTTAATAACTCACAAGAGGAAAAGAATACACAGGTTAAAAAAAAAAGGATTTATCGTAAGCCTTATAACCTGCGCAATGACATGGTGATAGGCAATCATTAACCACATATAGTCATCGTTATGTAAATATACAGCACAATAGTCTTTGTGAAGACTCAGACTTGAACCACAAACAATCGCCACCAGATTTTAAACAAAATCTCAGTCAGGCCTACCAACACATTCTGACAATGATTTTCTATCAGAAATGCATTAACACTTATTAGGCATATCTAATGTGTTATTATTGTTATGCATCTATGATAGAAACTCATTACATTACAGTCATTTAGCTAATGCTTTTTATCCAAAGCGAATTACATACATACAGTAACTTTATCCCAGGCTAACCAAGGGTCAATCCCCCCTGGGAGCAATGTGGAGCTAAGGACCAAAATTATCTTGAGTTACAAATATTTCTATATAGCATATATGCTGCCATTATGATCCCTAAAAGCAATGAAGTACACAATTCAATGCTGGCATTACAAACTTGCTAACAAAATAAAAATATGGATGTTTGGTGAATCAGCCAGATACTTGAGAATGAAAGCAAAGATCTGTTTTGGCAAAGACTGCCTTTACAGACCAGAAATGTGGGTGAGAACACAATCTGCATTCCCATCGGCAGATATAACATGTGGTGTCAGTTTGTGGTTTAGATCAACAGCAACAATGAAGGCACTGCCTCGATGGGACTTAGGCAGCGTCATCTATGACACAGTGAAGCGCAGTAAGAAGGACAGTCCAGTAGCTTTCACTTACCTCAGGAGTCCGAATCAGATTCTGGAACGCTGCAGACACTATAATGGATCCTGACCCCAAGATACTGTAAACCAACAACACAGTTATTGAAAATATGTTTGTCTTATTCGTCTCCTTCATGATGCTGCTACAACCACTGATACTACTAATAATAATAACAACGTGCCATAGGAAATCAAAATTCTTATAGGTGTATTATTTCTGTGCTGAACTCACCTTAGAACTGCCATTATCAACTGTATCCATCGCACTGCAACGTACACCTTCACAAGAGGGGGAAAATCAGTCATTATTTCCAGATTTCAATTTCCATAAAACAATATGGTGGTTTTTTAAAAAAAATTTTTTTACATTGGTACACGGCAAAATATATAATTTCATAGTCAACTTTATATCACTTTTAGACTACTTAAACTACAATGAATACTTTCACAAAGAGCGTAGACTGTGACGTGCCTCTACAGTTGACTTGTAAACAGTAATTCAACACCAGAAATGTTATTGATTCATGCCAGGTAACCTAGTTTTTCGGAGGAAACAACGTTTTAAAACCAAGGAATTTACATATTTTGGGCCGCACATATTTTGGGAAGCACAGCGACAGCACGTGTTTATTTCTTTTATATATCTGTTTCTTTTGCATTGTGGAAGAGTTTATTTTACGCATGCAGTATATACGTTGATTCGTTCATTTTACATCTTTATAAAGATCACTGCGTTTGAAACAGTCTGTATTGGTAGGAATGGTCAATAACACAGAGGAAACAACGAATTCTAACAGCAAAAGCAACTCAAACCGTAATTGCTAAAAAGACTAGTCTACTTGCTTTTGAATAAAAATGAATTATACATTTACAATACATCTGCGCATTTACGCATTAAACTACAGTTAGAATATACAGTACTGCATAGACGATGAAATTTTGTGTTACTTACATCTGTCAAGTCATCTGACGGCGCAGTCGTATTTTGCTGAGTATTGTTTGAAAGCAAAAACAGCATTTTTCAGGTAAAAGTGTATCCTTAGTGATTTCAAATGCTCTTAATTAGTACCTTAATAATATTTAGTCATAAATCAAATAAATAAATAAATAAATCACTAAAGACTTTAGAGTCGCAGAGTTGTATGGTGAAAAATCGACTGATTTCAGTTTGGTTTCTTTTGCTTCCAATACGGATCCTCCAGGCGGGTAAAGGAACACCGGGCTCGGTCTCTCGTGTTGTGCAGTCCGTCACCGTTGTGGTGGGAAAGGGAATCACACTCCGGTATTGAAGTGCAGGACTAACCGCACGCTCTCCCCGCCCCCAAGGCGTCGATTGATAGAGATATATGGAAACTTCGCTCTTGTGTGACTTGGGGGAATTTCCTGAAAGTGGACCGGTTACCGTCCACTTGAAGTTAATTGGTGTTTTATAACCAGCGAAATATACTAAGCGTAATAGGAAAAATTACGCATATAAAAATACGACAGACGCGACCAAAGTTACAAAATTCCCACTGCTGTCTACAAAAGTTGTATAAATTCCGCCAGCCTCTTTAGATTGCACGCGAAACCCCGCCTGTTGAACTTCACATTCGCGTACTTAAATACACACCTGACATCAGAGCTCAAAAGGAAGAATTTATTTCAGCGTTCCCTCGTATGGTATGCAGGTTAGTTTCTGAATGGGAACTAGAAGAATTTGGCAATTATGTTTCTACATACTATTATTCACATTGTAAACCATAGAATTTCAGTGTACAGGAAGCTCTCTGAATTGAGAAGCTTGTGAGAATCAAATAAAATAGTTTCATGTAAAATATGGAGGTTCGGGTAAATGTTAGAAAAAAAAAAACAAACAAACAAAAAAAAAAAAACTACAATCTGGCAACCCATTGTCCTTAAACAACTTCCACTTTTTCAATTCCTCTCTTGTAATTGTCTCATTTATTTTGTGAGGACTGTCTAATAGGTTTTCCCCCTGCCTGAAAATAAACCCCCCAATGATGAAATAAAGAAAACTTCTGCACAGTCTGTCTGAATGATGCATCTATATGTGGCTGACAGACCTCTCACTTGATGAGGCCGTAATAAGAGAGAGGCTAACGTCCCGTATTGTTTTGGTCGCAGGGAAAGTGTATCAGGACTCCTCTGTGTGACATGGCTGTTGGAAATGGTGTGTGGGTAACAGGCAGGTTATCACACAGATAGGCTGAGAGTGCTGACGTCATGCAAGATGGAGGGAGGCGCTAGGGTTCTCCTTTATCTAGCGTGCTGGGTGTGCGGTCCTGGGTGGTATAGGTGTTGGTGAGTGCTGGGAGCCCATCAGACTCTTTTGAACATCACAGAGGATCAGGGAAGCAGTGTCTGCAGGTTTAACTCCAGTCCTGGAGGGCCACAGTGTCTGCAGGTTTAACTGCAGTCCTGGAGGGCCGCAGTGTCTGCAGGTTTAACTCCAGTCCTGGAGGGCCGCACTGTCTGCAGGTTTAACTCCAGTCCTGGAGGGCCGCAGTGTCTGCAGGTTTAACTCCAGTCTTTGAGGACTGCAGTGTCTGCAGGTTTAACTCCAGTCTTTGAGGACTGCAGTGTCTGCAGGTTTAACTCCAGTCCTGGAGGGCCGCAGTGTCTGCAGGTTTAACTCCAGTCCTGGAGGGCCGCAGTGCCTGCAGGTTTAACTCCAGTCCTGGAGGGGCACAGTGCCTGCAGGTTTAACTCCAGTCTTTATTTTATTGTGAATAACTGCATATTGATAGTAATTGCAAGTAATTTGTAAATTCCTCATTAAAACGAATGAGGAATTTAAGGAACTTAAGATGCTGCACAGTGTCACACCCCCCCATCTTACCGCTGAGAGTGCGGTGTGGACGTGCGTTTCCCGCACAATGACCGCGGAGCATCTAAACCCTGAGCACTTCATTCCACATGTCAGTCCCGCACAATGGGCCGGGGGTCACAGGGCATGAGGATGACGCAATTACATGCGTGTTTGGGGCCTGCCGTGTCCCCGCTGGAGACTGAACACACGGTGGGTGAATGAGGAGTGATGCACATGTCGGGCAAATCAAATGTCTCCCTGACACCATCCTTCCTACCCACACAGCCAATCAGAAATTTCCCCACACACATCCCCCCGCCTGCCGCCTGGGCTTGTTATGTTTGAAATGCTCTCAGACAATGGAGAGCTGCCGAGCTGACTGTCCGCCCTGCTGAGTGGGGCCCCCAGTACAGTTCGGACATGTGAACCCTGCGGTCATCCGTTGGAAAACATGAGTTTGCCAAAGGAAGTGTCAGACCCCTGTCCTGCTGGGTTAAAACTTTGGCATTTCTTGGTCTCTTTCTCAGATTTAATGGAAATGGGGAGTCTCAGTTTGACCAGGATTTTAGGCATTTATCCAGAGTGACTTACACAGCTGGAAATTTACTTCAGCAACTCAGCTGAAGTACCTTATTATTATAATAAATATTATAATATTTAAATATATTAAATAGCTTAAGGTACAGGAGCAGCATCCTGCATGGGAATCCACCTCGCAGGCGCTGCGCCAAACACCCTTTGCTGGGAAGGAGAGGCTGCATGTGGTGAATTCATCTAACCTGAATTTTGGTGAATGAAAAAACAAAACTGAAATCCACAGCGAGTCGTGGGACAGTTGGAAAGACAGAGGAGTGTAACTCAAGTTCTGGAGTGCTAGAGGATACATCGTTGGCAATTATTTACTTTCACATGGCTTGCAATTCAAACCCTGGAAACAAGGTTTGAGGACTCTTAATCTAATAAAGTGACAAAAAACTGAGCACTTAAGTGCAGTGTCACACCAAAAGCTAGCCTAAACAGCCTTTGGGAAAGTTTAGGAGGAAGTAAGATGGAGATTTGCAGCTAAAATACAGTTTTACTGACATGCAAAACAGTTTTCTGGCCTTAATCCAACACCTTATTAAAACTCTGAGATGTGATTCATAACTGAGAAAGTTCGGGATGAGTCGGGCTGCAGCTGTGTGAAAGCTTTCGTATTTGTGCTGCGCAGAAATGCGGCCACCGAATTTACCCACGGGGATAAGAAGGATCGATCTGAGCTCCTACAGCGCACCTCGACAAACACTGTAAACTTGTAAAGGAGGCAGTATGTGACCACACCGCCACAACATTTTGTTCAGATACATAGATAAATACTTTATTCATGCCCTTGGGGAGTTTCAGGTGTCCAGTAGCTCACACAATGTAGAGACACTACACAATAAAATAAATAAAGTGGATGAGTGAAATAAATATTGCATGAGATCATGCAACAGAATGCATGCATAATATAATAGCCATAATAACAGAATAATGGAATAGAATAGCCAAATAAGAAATACAAAATAAGATTGCTAAAAAGAGAGAGAGAGAGAGAGACAGAGGCTGTTCGCTCCTGGTCCAGGTTATTGGGGAGTGGCTGAGGTGTTGCACATCCTGATAGCAGTGGGGGCAAAGGATTTCCTGAACCGTTCAGTTCTGCAGCGCAGCGAGGTGAGCCGTCTGCTGCAGCTGCTTCTCTGGCCTGCCAGAATGTTGTGGAGGGTGTGGGTGTTATTGCCCAGGATGGCCTGCGCCTTACTCCATGTGCTTCTCCCCACCACAGTCCCCAGTGAGCCCAACCTGAGCGCTGAGCCAAGCCGGCCTTTTTCACCAGCTTGTATAGCCACCTCCCCAGCAGACCGCAGCTTAAAACAGGACACTTGCCACCATCAATGGGCAAAACATCAGCAACATTTTACTGCAGACGTGTTTGCAGTACATACTGATACTGAATACTACTGATAATGTGGTATACAGTATACATAAAGATAAAACCAGTCTGAGGTCAGTAAGTCAAACTGGAATTGGTGGGAAATGGATAGTGGGTATGTCTCAGTCGGGGTCAAAGTTCAACCCTGCCAAAGATTATGTAAGCCCACCAGATACTCAGCTAGCGCTCTTAACTTGGGGAAAAGTTCCAACGTGGATTCCACAGACCCTACACCTGATGCTCAGGTCTACATTAAAATCGAAAGCTATGCCTACCTACCGCTAAGGCAGAGAAATTCAAGTTTGTTGCATCTACTTAAAATTCATTGTTGGTAGTTGAGTACAGCAATTTGGCACAAGTGAAACCCAGCACCTCCCATTTGGTCCTGTAACCAATAGGAAACTCCAGTGTTTACGAGTCAGGGAGGACAGAGCGTAGACAGGGGTGGAGAATCTTCTTGAGTCTAAAGCAGGGACAGCCTTGCCTGGTCCAGGAAAGCCATAGTGGTCCCTGCTCATTGTTTCTCAGCACTTAAATTAATTCACACAGCTGATTACTCAGTTAACTCACCTCCACAGGTTGCTTGGGTCAGAATTGGTTGCAGATTTTAAGGTGGAGAACGGAGCACACCTGGTCACTCTGCGGGAGAAGGGCTGGCTATCGCCGGCCTGAAATATCAGTGATATCACTCAGTCCCGTCTCTGAAGTCCCACTCAGTGCTCCGGAGGGCCATTGACACGAGGCCTTTATCACAGAGAGAGATGGGAACTGCACTGTGGTTACACAATTCACACCCCCCAATCTGATCGCCTGTCAGCCAGCTCTTTGCAGTGTCTCCTCACAGCCCCACCATTCCTGGAGCAGAACGCCACGGCATCGAAACGGCCGAGACGCACAGGTTATCGCTATCTGTGGCGTTCTGGGAACAAGATAACAACACCGAACAGTGCATATGCTGCAGCTTTCTCATGGTGCAACATGGGGGGCCTCAAATCTCGCCCCGCACATGGACTTGTACACACGGTTTTAAGGTTAAAAACTGAAAACTAGCCATCCTGAAACTGTGCAGGAGCTGGAGAGAATCCACCAACAGTGTGAAACTACAGCGAGGGTTATTGGAACAGTCATTACTCATTCAAATCTTATTTTACCCATATCCATATAGCTCAGAATATAAGTACATTGTGACTAAGACCACATGATCATTTCACTTTATATGGATTAGGTAAAAACCAACGGGGCTAAATTAGCAAATGATGTACAGATTAATCAAAAGGAGTGCCGAGGCGAGAGAAAACCACTTTCACTAATGCGCAGAACAATTATGGCTTAGTAATGGCACACAAACTCAACGCATGATAACTTAAAACACAAACACCCAGTACAAAAACACAGCCAGTGTTACAAACACACAAATAAGACGTGGCATCATTTTTTTCCAAAGGGCTTTATTAAAAAAAAAAACAAAACTCCTTTCAACATTCCAGTGTTTTGTTTAGTTTTTTTTTCCCGTTTTTCTTAACAAAAAGGAAAAAAAACAAGGGTTCAAAACTCAGACCAGATGACAAACGTTACACAGATTGTCCACCGTTTTGTTTTTTTTTTGTGTTGTTTTTCAGTGTCGTTTCTAAGAGATCCATGTTCCAATCCACTCAGTCAGGTCTGTACGAACCAGCCAATCCTTGAATTTCGGGCTTACACAAAAAAGCCCCATCACTCCCAGGACCTGACCTCTCTAAACATTTCAATTAAAAATGACCTAATCCTATGATGGCAAAAAAAACAAAAAACAAAAAACAAAAAAAAAAAAAAACAGCATAAATTAACAGGTTTAGCCGAGTGCAGAGACACACTGACAGGGGCTGGACAGAGGGATGTACAGTCTTTAGAAGCCCTAAACGGGGATGTTGTAAACTGCAGGTTACTCCTGCTCTCTCCACACGGTATGGCTTCTGTAACTCAGCACGATCTCCTTCCTAAGCTCGGTAAATCACATAGCTACACAGTAAAGCCATTATTTGGTATATGTTTATACACAAGAAAGAAAAAAAAAAACCAACAGGAGAAAAACAATAAAATAAAAAAAGTGACAAGTTGTGATATTGAAATGATAGTAAATTATACAACCTAACTGTGCACCATTTCTCATGACTGACAGGGCAGGCTCTGATAGTGGGACTCCCAAAATAGTGGGGGGGGGGGGAAAAGATAAAAAACAGGATTTTGTGTTTGTTCAGGGTCCGAAAAGGGGACACGTCTTCGCTTCCCTCCAGTGCAGACTCTCCCAGTCAGGACACACGCTGAGTTAGTGCCCTTTCTTTCCTCAGTGGATGGCGACCCCTCCCCCATCACCCCCATCATCCTCCACACACAACGCAGCCCCGGGGGGGGGGGGGGGGGGGGCATGAGCAGAGACTCCAGGCCCTATTCACCGTCTCTCCTGCTGGAGGCCTGGGCAAACAGCCGCACCGAAACAGACGACAAACAGAGAGCCTGTGGAAGCACCCGGCTCCGTTTTCCCTCGGGAGGTTCTGTCCAGGGTCCAGAGTGAACCCATGTCACGCGCCAGGACCACGGCAGCGATTTAAAGCTCTGCATTCACAGAAATCACCTTCACTTTGCTCAGCATCACAGTATATGTTCAGTGGGAGAGGAGGTCTCAGAAGGGGCGTGGCCAGGCTCTGTCAGCGCTCAATCCACCGCTTCCCAACATGGCCTTCCAATGATGAGGAGAGAGGAACATCTTAAAGACCAGAGTCCCCGTAAAAGGTCATCGGGGCCCACATTCATAGTTACATAGGAGGTGTGCTGATCCTAGATCAGTTTGGTCTTTTAGCTCACAATGGATTAAGGTTAAGATATGGACCATGGAGGCCTGATCCCAGATCAGCAGTCTGACAGTGACACGCTTCATGAATACTGGGGATGTTGTTTTGTCGTATTCAAAGGCGGCACCATAGTAAGAGGGGTGAAGAACATCTGACTCTACCCACAATCCACTTTAGCATTCCCATAATTCTCTGCTGCACTGAAGTTAGTAAGGAAGACAGGACTGAACAGGTGTGTTTTTTCTATATGTGGTACAGGTAAGCTGCAGAGGAAGAAAAACCAGCAACACTGGAAGTAAAACCAAAGAGGGGGAGAAAGTCCTTTTTCGATGGAGGAGTTTTAGTAGTTCCTTTCTCTGTAGCGGAATATGTACAATAATTTAATCTCAGCAGTTTTTCTAAAATGGCTAATTTGCTTATCTTCTCTATATGTACTGTTTACATATTGTGTATTTATCTTTTTCCTCTCTACAATGTAGAACTTGACAAGTCCTTTGTGTGAATGAGTGAAGGAAGAGCTGTAGGTTTCACAGGTGTGTGTTTGAGCGAGAGGGAGTGAGAGGGAGGGACAGGAAGAGAGAGGGAGAGAAAGAGGTGACAGTAAAATGAGAGAAATTGGAGAACAGCGAGAAAAGAATGAATGAATGAATGAATGAATGAATGAATGAAGGACAGACAGGTGGATGCTGGGAGTGATGGGGTTCTAATGTTGAGGTGGAGGCGAGGGGGTTCAGGGGTTGGTGGGAGGGGTTTTGGGGTACAGGGTTCATTTTTCAAGGTTAAGGTTTCATGTTCAGGATGTGTGGTTTACGGCTGAGGGAGTTGTGGGGTTCAGGGGTTATTGGGGGTCAGGGGTCAGGGCCCTCAGATCTTGAGGTTCCGCAGCGTGTCGGTTCTCTTCCTCAGCAGGTCCCGGATCTCCTGCAGAGACCGCAGGTAGCTGTTCTGCACCTTGTCCATCGCCACCTGGGCAAACTTTGCATCCTCCTACCAGGTAAAGGGTGAGAGACACACACACAAAACACACACAGAATCAGCACCACTGAGCAGTACGCCACACGTAACCACCCGCCCTTACTTTATTTTTATTAATCTTTATGCTTACAATTTTTGTCAACTCAGAGTGTTTATCTGTAAAGGTTATGAGCAGCCTGGTCAGGCTCATAGTGCTGTAAGGTTATGAGCAGCCTGGTCAGGCTCATAGTACTGTAAGGTTATGAGCAGCCTGGTCAGGCTCATAGTACTGTAAGGTTATGAGCAGCCTGGTCAGGCTCATAGTACTGTAAGGTTATGAGCAGCCTGGTCAGGCTCATAGTGCTGTAAGGTTATGAGCAGACTGGTCAGGCTCATAGCGCTGTAAGGTTATGAGCAGCCTGGTCAGGCTCATAGTGCTGTAAGGTTATGAGCAGCCTGGTCAGGCTCATAGTACTGTAAGGTTATTAGCAGGTTTTGTTAAAGCTTAAACAGTTAGTGCTTTTGCTGGAAAGTGTTTTAAAAACTGAAAGAAATCACAAATTAAACCGAATAACGAGAAAGATACAGACTGTCAGTGAAAGTGAAAGGCACAGAATGTTTAATTCTACAGACAGTGCAGGAATGATTTACAGCCGTGCAGTCTGTATTTAAGTGACGAGTCACTCCTCATGACGGCACGCTCCTTTCACTCCTCCCAGCGGCTGTGGCTTATTTACGCTCAGCTCCTGTGTTGGGACTTTCTCATGGCTGCACACGCCCTCACTGCTTTCCAACGCCTGGTGGGTGAACTGACACAGATAGCTATAGCTATCGGGGGGTTATCCCAATGAAAACTGCCTAATACAAAGAACACCCAAATGATTCATTAAGGATATGGGGGGGTTGGGGTTAAAAGTCAGACCCACAAAATGAATTAATGTAATGCAATTTCCTTTCTCAGCTCTCATAAAGATCTTCTTTATTTTCTGGAGCCACAACGTGCAAGTGGGGTTTTCTTAGACATCCACTGGACAATAAACAGCACTGTGTGACCCTGGCCGCTAATGCCTGAATATTGCGTGGTGCCCTGGCCGAGGGGGTGGGGGGTGCGTGGGGGGGACTGACCCAATCAATACACAGACCATGCACAATGCTGTCTGTATCGCACACCCCCAACAAACAGCGATGTTGCGTAACTCCAGGGCTGCGTCTGGTCCTGCCGTTTCGGGCCTTGTATTTTTCCTCTGTTGGCTCAAAAACCGCTCTTTGCTAGCGCAGTATCCTGTCTGCCATCCAAATGGAGGTTTCTATGAATTTGCTTTCTCTGTCTGGATTTAGGAAAAGGCAGTTTGCAGTTTCTTGCCTGTGTGACGCTCTTTCTGTGATGTCACATACGAGATCACACAGTACATGAGGTTAAAATTGCCTTCTAATTGAATTAATTGGGTTGAATGACATCATAATGAGGATCATGTGTTTGATCTTTATTTGTACTGGGAAACAGGCAAATTACTCCCAGAGCACCACTCACCCACAGACACATCCCGGTTACGCAACAATGAGTGGAGTACATAAGAATCTGAAAAGCTTTTCAAAAAGATTTCATAGCTAACTGTGAGCGCTGACATATTCTGTTTTACTGCGTACTACTCCATTTAACATTTAACACTGGATGTCTAGGGTTAAACTGCACTGTAACCTCTGAGCTACAAGCCCAGCTCCCTAACCATTACACTACACTGTAACCTCTGAGCTACAAGCCCAGCTCCCTAACCATTACACTGAACTGTAACCTCTGAGCTACAAGCCCAGCTCCCTAACCATTACACTACACTGTAACCTCTGAGCTACAAGCCCAGCTCCCTAACCATTACACTACACTGTAACCTCTGAGCTACAAGCCCAGCTCCCTAACCATTATACTACACTGTAACCTCTGAGCTACAAGCCCAGGTCCCTAACCATTATACTACACTGTAACCTCTGAGCTACAAGCCCAGCTCCCTAACCATTACACGACACTGTAACCTCTGAACTACAAGCCCAGCTCCCTAACCATTATACTACACTGTAACCTCTGAGCTACAAGCCCAGCTCCCTAACCATTACACTACACTGTAACCTCTGAGCTATAAGCCCAGCTCCCTAACCATTATACTACACTGTAACCTCTGAGCTACAAGCCCAGCTCCCTAACCATTACACTACACTGTAACCTCTGAGCTACAAGCCCAGCTCCCTAACCATTACACTACACTGTAACCACTGAGCTACAAGCCCAGCTCCCTAACCATTATACTACACTGTAACCTCTGAGCTACAAGCCCAGCTCCCTAACCATTACACTACACTGTAACCTCTGAGCCACAAGCCCAGCTCCCTAACCATTACACTACACTGTAACCTCTGAGCTACAAGCCCAGCTCCCTAACCATTACACTACACTGTAACCTCTGAGCTACAAGCCCAGCTCCCTAACCATTATACTACACTGTAACCTCTGAGCTACAAGCCCAGCTCCCTAACCATTATACTACACTGTAACCTCTGAGCTACAAGCCCAGCTCCCTAACCATTATACTACACTGTAACCTCTGAGCTACAAGCCCAGCTCCCAAACCATTATACTACACTGTAACCTCTGAGCTACAAGCCCAGCTCCCTAACCATTATACTACACTGTAACCTCTGAGCTACAAGCCCAGCTCCCTAACCATTACACTACACTGAAACCTCTGAGCTACAAGCCCAGCTCCCTAACCATTACACGACACTGTAACCTCTGAGCTACAAGCCCAGCTCCCTAACCATTACACGACACTGTAACCTCTGAGCTACAAGCCCAGCTCCCTAACCATTATACTACACCGTAACCTCTGAGCTACAAGCCCAGCTCCCTAACCATTACACTACACCGTAACCTCTGAGCTACAAGCCCAGCTCCCTAACCATTATACTACACTGTAACCTCTGAGCTACAAGCCCAGCTCCCTAACCATTACACTACACTGTAACCTCTGAGCTACAAGCCCAGCTCCCTAACCATTACACGACACTGTAACCTCTGAGCTACAAGCCCAGCTCCCTAACCATTACACTACACTGTAACCTCTGAGCTACAAGCCCAGCTCCCTAACCATTATACTACACTGTAACCTCTGAGCTACAAGCCCAGCTCCCTAACCATTACACTACACTGTAACCTCTGAGCTACAAGCCCTCTATGTCTGCAAATGGCGTATCAACAGATAGGAGTTAAACGCTAATGGCACACAAACCCTGACCTTGGGCAGAGCCACAAACAGGAAATGGGTTTCATTGAATTAACCTTTTTCCACGGTTAGGTATCCCCAACCAGAGACTGGAGAGGGTTAGGGTTAGAGGCTGGAGAGGGTGCAGAGTTATGCGGATTCCTTAAATCATTTTGCCGCGACTGTGTTTACACAGATGGAAGGACGGAGAAAGAGGAAACAGGGATGCAGTGTTTCAGCTGAGTATTTTCCCTGTGGGGCTGGAAACTCAAATATTACATAAGAGACACAGACAGCGTTTCTGTTTTCACATTGTTTTCATTTTTTTTTTTTGCCTTTAATCTTGTTTGCCAGATAAGGTGTCCTCAGCTCGCCTCAAATGAGGCTGAGGTAACTGAGTTAAGGCTTCTCAGTTAAAGCGCTTTGAGACAATAACGCACAGAGAAAACCACACAGTCTCCATCGTACGCAGACACAGCTTGAACCACTGCGCCGTCCACCTGCAGAAAGGTGACTCATTTCACAGGAATCATTACATTACATTATCTGCATTTTATCAAGAGCAACTTACAACTCAAAGCGCATGAAGTCGGGGACGAGAGTGCTAAAGTGCTAGTGGCGTAAAAGTCCCAAGTGCCAGAAGGGATAGCATGGACTAAACCCTGGGGATGACCTGTTGAAGCAACAAAACGAAAACCTGCTGAGAGATGGAGGGAAAGCTATGTGACCACAGCCGTCTGTGAGGGGTTTTACTGTGATAACTGACCGTGCTAACTGTGCTTTACTGGCACAGATTAAGCACTCCTATCACACTCAAGACTGGTCCACATCTGTGCCTACAGTACCTTATATCGCAGAGCGAGAGTTTGTGTTTGCTGTACACCTTACAAACTTTGGAATCCAGGAACAAATTTACATTTTACATTTTTTAGGCATTTGGCAGATAGTCTAGTCCACAGTGACTTACACTTTTCACACATGCTGTGTAATTTAATTATGCAGATGGATACTGTACTGTACGGTGCACCAACCAAAAGCCAGAAACTGCCTTTTGTATATACTCCATTGTATCAGTGTCTGTTTCCATGGAATTTTACGATTAATTTAATTGAAACTACGGTAACTGTTTCCATAAAATGAATAGTAAAATTCCTCAGTAATTGTTTTTACTATGAGGCAATTTGCTGTTCTGGGCGCAGATGTTCTCTCTGTCAACATTTGTCTTCATGTGTGTATTTGCGTCACATGTGTTGGTTTTTCTGAGTAAAAAAAAAAAAATCAGGCATCTGAAATAAACTGATTACGGAAATGAATGATGAGTTGAAAATTCTTCCATTTCAGCAGCAGTCGTAGTTGTTGGAGTGAGAGGCTTACAGTAGCCGTGGAGACATATGAGGTCACTGTCCGAGGTGACAGGGGGTCCTGGCTCTGGGATGCAACTCTGCTGACAGTAATATAATTTAATATTTCTGCAGAACGTTGACAGGACGGTGACAGAGGCAATTACAACACCATCCATCTCGGCTGCCGTCTTGCTGGGGAGGCCGGCTGCCCTGATACAGCCGCTGCAGAGGAATCACTCACCCTGTGGACTCTGATCTATACAGCACATCCCATAGTTTCACCATGGTGCTGTACAGTGAACTGACATTGGCAACTGGCATGTCAGTGAAAGTATGGGTATTTTGGCAGAAGAGATCAATTGTCTGACTTCCTGCTCAAAGAATGTGCTGATCTGTGTGCTCTTGTATATTCATAAGAGATAAAATACTAGAAAAATGAAACAAATAAAGTGGCCAGTCCTGAAACTTTGTCTCTGCTTCTGTTCTGTGAGTATTTTTGGGTAAAATTAGGAAGCAGGAATTCCCCTGGAGATATTTTTAAAAATGTTTTTGCAGGCATTTGACTGGACAATTTCCTTATGTTTTCCCACGTCACTCTCTCAGAGCCCATTGTGTGGGACAGGGGTGCTGTGCTTTAGGTTGACTTGTCTGAGTCGGGGTTCAGGTGAGCCCACAGGTAGACTCACCTGTCTGCGTTGTGGTTCAGGTGAATGCACAGGTAGACTCACCTGGCTGGGCTCTGGCTCCTGCAAGGACAAGCCACTGAGTTTGAGTGCGGTGAGAGAGGTCTCCTGCTCCTTCACATGCTCCAGCGCTCGGCTCAGCAGGGTCTGCAGCCCCGTCCCAAACTCCTGAAACCCACTGAACACAGGCGGCTGCGGGGAGAGAGGAGAACCGCTCAGAACTTCTACTGAACACTGCTGCTGAACACTGCTACTGAACACTATGTGCCACTACTGAACACTGCTACTGAACACTATAGGCAACTACTGAGCACCACTGAACACTGCTACTGAGCACTGCTGCTAAACACTGAACACTACAGGCCACTACTGAGCACTACTGAACACTGCTACAGAGCACTGCTGCTGAACACTGAATACTACACGCCACTATTGAGCACTAATGAACACTCATCAATACTGCTCAACAAAGCTGAACTTTCAACACCTGGAGACACCTCAAAATGCATTGGCAAGCTGGTGAATGACAGCGGAGGACTGGTGTGTTCTGTATGAGCGATTTTACTGTGGTCTGACTGTCCCTCACAGGCCTTCGGAGCTGCACCTGAAAAATCTGTCTGTGTGGAGCTCTGGCACCGGCAATCATTTACCTGATTACATGAGAGGGTGAGCGGCTTACGTAACAAAATCACAGCAACACAGGCGTCAAACTGCACGGCTTTGGAGGGCTGAGGGGCGTTTGCGTTTCCTTTGCTCCTCCGCTCTTCGTTGATTAATTAACGAGGCGGATTTCACAGGTAATTACAGAATGTCCCCTGACTGAGGGGTCTGGACAGCTCCTGGGCTGGGTACACTGACTCGCTGAACACACAGTCTGAGCACTGGACAGCTCATTCCGCTCTTATGATTTTATATCCCATATCCACGCAGGAAATGATACTGAGAAAGCCCCCAGGCCAGACGGCTCACCGGGGGGGCAGAGCATCTGCATTCAATATGCGCAGACACACAAACTCAAACAAAAACAAAAACACATGCACGCATACCTGCATGCACAAAATCAGCCATACACACACACACACACACACACAGGCACACAATGGCCCTCGAAACTACACACACACACATTCACATACCCACACACACACACGAAAGTTGTAGGTGTGTGTTCGTAGTGTGGCAGTGTTAGAGGAGCATTGGAGGTGTGTGTTCGTACTGTGGCAGCGTTACAGGAGCGTTGTAGGTGTGTGTTCGTAGTGTGGCAGTGTTAGAGGAGCGTTGTATGTGTGTCTTCATAGTGTGGCAGCGTTACAGGAGCGTTGTAGGTGTGTGTTCGTAGTGTGGCAGTGTTAGAGGAGCGTTGTAGGTGTGTGTTCATAGTGTGGCAGCGTTACAGGAGCGTTGTAGATGTGTGTTCGTACTGTGGCAGTGTTACAGGAGCGTTGTAGGTGTGTGTTCATAGTGTGGCAGCGTTACAGGAGCGTTGTAGGTGTGTGTTCGTACTGTGGCAGTGTTACAGGAGCGTTGTAGGTGTGTGTTCGTACCGTGGCTGCGTTGGCCTCCTTTTTCTTCTTCTTCTTCTTCTGTAGGCTGGACTTCAGCGGCCGCAAGACTGAAGCGCAGTAGCTAGACACCCACAGGACAACGCTAACACTCTGGGAAACAAAGGAGAGGGGAGGGAGACAGAGGAGGAGGAAGGAAGAGAGGGAAGGAGAGAGGGGAAAAGAGGGAGGTGTACACTTTTGTTTTCAGCTGAAATACCCAAACCCATTCAGACCCCAAGAGGCCTTGTGAGACCAGTTAACTCTGAAATTTACCCCACACCTGCAGACCCTACAGCCTCAAAAACACCCAGAGAGACACTCGAGTGACACGGACAAGATATATGAATGAATGAAACAATAACGATGCATGTCACTATTAACAATTACATTTGTGCTTTACCTTTAGGACTCTTTGCTGCTATTTGCTTTTATATATAATTATCAAAATGATATATTAAATTTGAATAAATTTGTGAAGACTATAGTTTATAAGTGTTATGAATAAGGCACACAGTGCTTTTGGGGAAGCAGACCTGAATTTAATTGCTAAATCTGAGAGAAAGTTGAGGAGTTGGCTCACCTCGACAAAGAAGACTAGGTTTTCTAATAGTGAAGGCTGGGTTTTGCACTGATTATCTCTGACTTCCAAAAGGTCACCTTTGCATTTATTAAATATTTCTGGAAAAATGAAAGAAAAAAAAAAAAAGAAAAATTCCAGTGAGAAAAAGACCATGAAATGTACAGTAAAACTTCACCTCGGTTTTACTTATTTCCCCCTTGTAAACCTGTATTTATTTTGAGAGTTGCCAGCAGCCACAATGTGAATTTCCCATGTGTATGAAATGCAACGCACAATCTACCTAGATCAATGGCTCCCTCTATGGGCAAGTTTAAACATCACAACAGTCGTGGATACAAAAGCCATTTCCTGAACATCTCACAGACAAGCCATTCAGTTATGTTACTAATGAAAACCATCACAAACAAAATCCAGACATAGCTGTTTCACTCAATTTACAGTGTCTTTATGCTCAAATATTACATTCCTTAATACCACAGCTGGCTAAATATCTCCCCTTTTCAAAAACCACTTTCATGTGTGTGTGAAATAACCCCTGCTTGCATATATTTGCGGTTTCATATCCTGAATTGGGTCTGTAAATAAACAGGGGTTATCACAGCAGACCACATCTGTGTGAGAGCTCGGTCGCGGGGCGCTCTTTCGGGCCTTACCTTCTAACTGTGCCATTAGCGACGTGAGACTGGTCCCTATCTGAGTCTGCACCTCCGGTGTGTCCTCTGAGACAGCGACAGAGGGTGAAAATGTGTTTACCCAACATATGCTCACAGATTCAAACACCACAAATGCAGTATCACACAACAAAATGCACGATACTGCAAAAATGCAACATTTTCTTCCCTAATATGATATACAGCAAGCCGAATGAATGATATACTAAATACATGAAGAAAAACTATAAAAATCCCCTCCTTCTCCCTCCCCATTCCCTTCTTCTCTCTCCCTCACTCTCTCCCTCCTCCCCCATCCCTCCCTCTCTCTCTCTCCCCCCATTTCCCTCATCTCCCTCCCTCACTCACTCTTCCCTTCTACCTCTTTCCTTCCCCACTCACTCTCTCCTCCTCCCACTTTCCCCATTCCTCTCTCCACTCCTCTCCCTGCCCATCCCTCGCTTTCCTCCCCATCCCTCCCTCCCGCTCTTACCCAGGTTGCTGGTGTCCAGCTCCTGCAGCTGGGAGGCCAGCTGGAAGGCGTTGGCTTGGCACTGGCAGCCCCCGCTGGAGATGGCGGGGCCTAGCCGTGTGGAGGGGGGGCCCAGGAACGGGTACTGCATGGGAGAGGGGGCAGAGCTTATGTTACTTACATGTCAGAACAAACATCATCACTTTTAAACACTTTTCTCCATGTTTAAAGCGGCTCTGGTGTTTCCAAAATGCCTTTAATGTAATGTTGTAAGAACATAAGAGCTCAGGTGAGCTGCAGGTGAGAGAGGCCACTCAGGTGAACTGTACCTGAACACCCCTCTCTGTGAACCGGGTCGCCTCCTGGAGTGTTGTGTTCAGCTGGGACAAAAGGGGGCGATACACGTCAGGTTTGGCTGCCAGGCCGTTCTCTGCGGCCTTCTCCGAATTCCGTGGGGCGGGGTGGTGCCCTAGCGTTGCCAAGGAACCGACCAATCGCAGCGTGAGGGACCGTAAGCGTAGCCACAGACACTCCTCCTCCAGAGACTGTCTCCTCTGCTCTTCAGAGAGCTGCCTGCAGAGAGAGAGAAAGCATGGGAGGAGAGCAAGATGGGAAGAAGGAGGGAGAGAAGGAAGGGGGTAAAGAGGGAGAGAGAGGGGGAGAGAGACAGAGTGAGGAGGGGAGGCTCAGACACTAATGGAGAGCAAATATCTGGAGCCCAGGCTAGCTGGCTAACACAGAGAAATGCTAAGGTGAGGCTATTCTGAGGCTAGGCTAGCTGGCTAACACAGAGAAATGCTAAGGTGAGGCTATTCTGAGGCTAGGCTAGCTGGCTAACACAGAGAAATGCTAAGGTGAGGCTATTCTGAGGCTAGGCTAACTGGCTAACACAGAGAAAACTAGGGCGAGGCTGGGCTGCTCCTACCGGGCTTTGGGGTCCCAGCTGGTCAGCACGGTAAGGTCCCGGTTATCCCTCATGTCGGCCCAGGGGATGTCGTCCTCCTCAGGGGACAGATTCAGAGCCTTAACGCTGTCCTGCAGGCTGGAGGCCCTGGGGCAGGAGGAAACACATGTGGGTTTACAGGTGTAAAAGACAGAGGTTCACTGGTGTGAAAGAAACAGATTCACAGGTGAATAACCTATGGGTTTACAGGTGTAATAAGCTCAGGATTACAGGTGGAAAAGGTTCAGGTTCACAGGTGTAAAAGCCAGTGATCAGTATTGTAACCATGGCAATTCAAGGTGTGATACAGGTAAGCGTAAAGCGAAGCGTGGTAAGACTCACATGTCGGCCTCCAGGAGCAGCTCCAGAAGTGAGCTTTCCGTGCGCACCTGGGCGAAGTGCAGCGACCGGTTCAGTCTGTTCCTAAAGGCGATGAACTCCGGGATCTTCTCAAATGCACCGTATTTATACGCTTGGATGATGTATTCTGAGGTCTGGAGGACAGACAGGCAACATTACGGCAGCTAACCAGCATGCTTATTCCCACTTACATGCTGCATTCTTCACACTATCCATTCACACTGACAGATGTTTGTGCAGTTCAGGGTGCAGTGATTGTGGGGACTGAACCAAAGTTAAACGTCTACCCATGATATTGTACTGCTGCCAGCTACTGTGCCATTAGTAGAGACTATACGCTCCCCTTCAACACTTTCTCATGATAAAAAGTTACATCTCTGATTTGAAGCAACAAAGCACATATTTTTCATTGTTTCTTGCAATTGAAAAAAACTAAGTGTGTGAGAGAGCACATGTGTGTGTGTGCAACTGATTGTAAGTGCATGTGAGGTTGAGAGTGTGTGTGTGTGTGTGTGTGTGTGTGTGTGTGTGTGTGTGTGTGTAAATGCATGTGTGTAAATGTGAGCATGTGTGTGTGTGTAAGCGAGAGTGTAAGTGTGTCTGTGTGTGTGTGTGTGTGTGTGTACATAAACAGGGGGCTGGCTTTGTAACTCACATCTTTCTGGTTTGAGTGGAAAAACCTGAGGGAGAAATTACAGGACTGAGACGCTGCAGCAAACTGGCCCAGAGACTGAGCGTAACGCGTCAACAGGTACCTGTGCACAGGTGAGAAAGAGAGGGGGGGGGAGAAAAAGCAAAGGATAGACATGTGACAGGGAAAAGGGAATTAGAGATGGCGAGAAGAGGAAGGAGTGAGAGACAAGAGATGAGAAACAGTCTGTGTAAGAATCACAGGGCCACATGCAGCATCCACCCTTAAGGTCACCTGCTGTAGCTGTAAGCTGTACAGCAAACTACACAAACCAGCAAGACACACTCCCAATATTAGCACTCTCTTTTACCCAGGGATTAAAGTATGGTAATGTGATTTAGCAGTGGGCTATTCACCAAACTTAACCCAAATGACAAACATTATTTCATTCTCTCGGCAGCTGAAAAGAGTCTTTCTTCCTCAAATGTCAACAAAATCAACTGTACCAAAATTTAATTTGCTGTCATTAAAAGCTCAGGTCTATGACTTTCACTGTAGCCCTCCCCTTTACTAGTAACAAACACACATACTTTAATCTGAATATGGACTTTAAGGTCGTAAGCTGCTGGTGTTTAGTGAGCTCTAATGGAAAGAGCCATAAGGGTTACAGTGGCCTCAGGCCCGGTGCTGCGGGGGGGGAGGAGGCAATGATCTCACACAACTCCTCAAAGCCCTTAAACCCCCGCACCCCCACCCCGAGAGCCGGGAGCCCACGCTAAGCTGGATCAATTAAGATAATGATTAGCAACATCGGGTGGCTAAGACCGTGGTCCTCATTCTTGGTCCCACAGGGCTGCAGTGTTCTACGCGGGTGTTTGTTTTCAGCCTGCGCTTACACAACCCATTAGACAAACAGAGGAAACTGTGTAAACAGCTATTTAAATTAGTCATGAAGTGCTGAGTGACTACATTACCCAGAACACCCTGCAGCCCTCCAGGACCAAGGATTAGGACCATGTGCTTGTGTTCAGGTGCAATCCCCCAGGGTTGCCAAACTGGGGGATTTTTTACTAACATTTACAAGGTAGTTATCAAAATTTTACCATAAGGTATGGGGGACAGAGTCTTCAGATTCTCTGTGAGAGTCAACTGAAGCAGGGAAAACTTGAGAGGTTGAGAAGGTGGACCTGGCAACCCTGCTAATGTGGTCTGTCAGTTCAGTCAGTCGGTTCAGCTCCACACAATATTGCAAATATCATGAGCATGTGGAAGCTCCACCTATTTGTGATGTCATGAGACCTCACTGTGCGATCTGGCTGAGCCCTGCAGGGGGCGCTCTCTCTCTCACCCGATGGTGTCGTGCTGGATGTGCTTGGCGTCCAGGCTGGAGTACAGGTCCACCACAGGCTCGAATGCCCCCAGCCGGCAGAAGAGCAGGAGCAGCAGCAGCTTGAACTGGGCGTTAGACGGGCTCTGAGCCAGCCCCTCCTCCAGCAGACCCAGGCACAGCCACAACATGGACTCCTTACCTGCACAGACACACTGATCAGTTACACACACATGCTCACACACACACACACACACACACAGACACAGACACAGACACACACACACGCTCATGCTCACGCTCACACACACACACGCTCACACACACACAAACATGGACGCCTTACCTACACAGATATACACTCATCAGTTACACACACACACGCACGCACGCACGCACGCTCACACACACACACACACACAAACATGGACTCCTTACCTGCACAGATATACACTCATCAGTTATACACACACACACACACACACACACACACACACACACACACACACACACAAACATGGACTCCTTACCTGCACAGATATACACTCATCAGTTATACACACACACACACACACACACACACACACACACACACAAACATGGACTCTTTACCTGCACAGAGACACACATTGATCAGCTACACACGCACACACCTGTCTCCTCCCACAGGTCGATGTAGACGTGGGCAGCCATGAGGCAGTACATGTCAGAGAACTGCAGTTCCGTCTTCAGGCAACCCTTCCCTACAGGACAGTTCAGCCATTTCAGAAAAAACAGCCACACTGGTGTGGGGCTCATCCTCATTCACTCATACTTAGTCTAAGACAAGTGGAGTGTGCTACACAGTAGGTTTTTCAGTTAGCCGGGGGCAGTAGCGTAGCATAGCATTAGCATAGCATACCTGGGCCTAATGAACTGGTTGTGGCGGTAGCCAGAGACCACAGCATAGCGTAGCTTAGCTTAGCATAACATAGAGTAGAATATGGAGGCTTACCGAACTGCAGGCCATGCCGGTAGCGGGTCTTGAGCTCCTGGACGAGGGCCAGTTTTTGGGTGGGGTCAAGGGCATGCTGCAGACCCAAAGCTCGGCTCAGTTGCGCCACACACAGGTGTCTCTGCAGTGCCTTCGTATCGCCAGGCAACGCCACGCCCCCTAATTCCTCCCCCGGAGACGACAGGGGTACCGTCTCCATCAGCCTGTTGATGAACTGGGGGCGGGGGGTCATTTAATGATTGAATCATATGTGACATATACAGAACACTCTCTGAATATGGAAAAATGGCTTTGCATAACAATACATTCTTATACTAGAACATGCTGCAAAAACAGGAGATGATATGTACTTGTGACGCTGAACATAAAGGCTTGGTCAGTTCTCATGTAGCTGTGAAATGTTTCCGTTTTAATATTTATTATTTATATCGCCATGAGCACTTCCTTGACAAAAAGGTTTGTGCCCATCTGCACGCAATGGTGGATGTTTGATTCACCAAAAAAGCTAATTATGCAATACATGAATATAATGATACAGACATTGAGCAAAAGTCCTGTTTGTGAGATTGAGCCCACTGCTCAGTGTTTGTGAGCCTAAGGTGAGCCATAACCTAAAGGTTAAATAATGGTATTAGGGAGAAGCTCTGCGTTTGCTGACCACCGTGACCTCTTTACTCAGTGGGATTAGGGCATTTAGCCGCGCCAGGGTCATTTCATGTCACATCAATACAGAAAATTCAGTCTAAATCAGATGGATGCTAAAATTATCTGTTGAAAAACTGTTCAGTTTGAATGCCACCCATAAGCTTCATTTCTCAGACACCAAATTATTATTATTTTAATTTTGTTACAAAATTCTCCTAAACAGATTTTTGTCAATAAGAAACATTTTTTGAATAATCTGTAACGGTGAGTGTCATGACTTTTTTAACTGACAGGAAAAGAATCCCTGCATTTAGAAAAAAAAGAAAAAACAATACAATTCTACAAACAGCAAAAGTGGTTTAATTGTAACGCTAGAAAAGTGTCAGCCATTTGGTGTTTTGAATTAACTTTATTAGTCACAGTGCCATGAAACACTGACAGTACACAGCAGATGAAGTGAGAAGCATTCTATTCCTTTAACAGGTTCCTCCTAAGTGCAGATAAGTTTGTCCCCGCCCTCATCTTACAGGTGTGCTAGGCCCCGCCCCTTACCTGTACATGCTGCTCGGGGCTCAGGAGCTGCAGGTAGATCTTGAGGTCAGTGATGCAGCAGGGTTTGTCCCCAAATTTCACAAAGTACTGGAACATCAGCTCCAGTGGATCACCTGCCAACAGAGAAACATTTTCAGTACATAAAAAATATGCAACCCTTTGGAAAATATAATACAGTTATGCAAATGTGTAACAAACATTATATTATATATTATAGTGTATTGTATATGTATTGTAAAAAAAATGTAATATGAATTGTGATTAAAGCTCATTTTTACAAAATATATAACTAATATCAGTGTAAAACCATAATGACTATAAAATACCTGCGATTTGATAATCGCTGTGCTTTATTAGCAAATAAAACAAATGTAAAATAACAAACTATGAATATAATATGAATTCATGGTAACATATTGTAATTGTAACGTAGATGTATCATGAGTGTAGACGTGATATGTACATGGTATTTAAATCTGAGTGTATTATGGGTGTAATGTATCTGTAATGTGGTAGTGAATGTGATTGCTAGTGTAGCGGGGTGGGGCATGGTACCGAGCTGCTGCTCCTCTGGCAGGCCCCTCTCTCGAAGGCGCTGGATGAGCTCCAGACGGGCCAGGTAGGGCCCCCGCAGCGGCCTGCTCTCCTTCCCCTCCTCCACCCCCACGCGCTCCTCCACAAACCCCACCGCCTGGGCCACGGAGTGCTGCACCTCCCCCTCAGCACAGCTACAACAGGGGGGAGGACAGGAAAAAGGAAGGGAAGAGGAAGGATGCAGAGGAGAGAATAAGGAAAGGGGAATTGCACACAGGAAGAGTAAGAGGAAGATACAGGTAGAGAGAAGAGGATGAGAAAAGAGGAGACAACTTTCAATTTCTTGATCTACCAATTATTAAAAAACAAGCCTGTGTGAGGGAAGGAGGACCCTCCCGTGTGTAGACCCCAGGTAAGGGCCAGGGTTAGGGGGACTCTCCGCAGGGCCCCTGGCCCTCAGGTACTCACTGCTCGCCCTGCTCAGGTGGAGCCCAGCCCTGGTCCAGGATGTGGAAGAGGGAGTCGTAGTAGGACAGGTAAAACTGCCAGTCATCCGGGCTGTGGAGGATCAGAGAGAGCACTCAGTCACTGTGGGGTAGCACTCGCATTAGCATCCCACTGCAGAGAGTGACTGTGTGTTAGCAATAGCATTAGCACTCCACTGCAGAGAGTGACTGTGTGTTAGCAATATCATTAGCACTCCACTGCAGAGAGTGACTGTCTGTTAGCAATAGCATTAGCACTCCACTGCTAAGGGTGACTGTGTGTTAGCAATAGCATTAGCAATCCACTACAGAGAGTGACTGTGTATTTGCATTTGTGCTGCAGAGTGACTGTGTATTAGCATTAGCACTGCAGAGTGTAGCCACATTAGCACTGGCACATTTGAAATGCAGACAAAGAAACTGTATGTCTGATGTGCTCCAATGAGAAAAGACTCTGCAATCATTAGTACTCCATCTGATAGCATTAGTGCTCTGCCTCAAACATGGCTTTATTTCACTCTCACTGTCAGGCACACCTACCATCTGCAGTCACAACTCTACAGCAGCAGTTTATGGGACAGAGCACTCTGTGTGTGTGTGTGCGTGTGTGTGCGTGAGTGTGCGTGAGTGTGCGTGAGTGTGTTCTCACTTCATCAGCAGCAGCTTGCGGGATAGGACGCTGTGTGTGTGTGTGTGTGTGTGTGCGTGAGAGTGTGTGTTCTCACTTCTTCAGCAGCAGCTTGCGGGATAGGACGCTGTGTGTGTGTGAGTATGTGTGTGTGTGTGTGTGTGTGTGTGTGTGCGTGTGTGTGCGTGTGTGTGTGTGTGAGTGTGTTCTCACTTCATCAGCAGCAGCTTGCGGGATAGGACGCTGTGTGTGTGTGTGTGTGTGTGTGTGTGTGAGAGTGTGTGTTCTCACTTCTTCAGCAGCAGCTTGCGGGATAGGACGCTGTGTGTGTGTGTGTGTGTGTGTGTGTGTGTGTGTGTGTGTGTGTGTGTGTGTGTGTGAGAGAGAGTGTGTGCGTGTGTTCTCACTTCTTCAGCAGCAGCTTGTGAGATAGGGCGTTGCACTCCGGCCAGCGCAGGAGCTGCTTGTACAGCAGCATGCACTTGTTCTCCCGGCTCTGCAGCTCACTGGTCAGTTTCTCTGAGGGGGAGGGGCACACAGAGGGTCACCTGTCTAAATGAACCAATCAGCACTCAAACACCTTCACCTCAGTCAGTTCCATTTACGGAAATGACATTCCCACAATGACCATGATTTTTTTTTTACAATTTATGAATTATAGTTCAGTTAATTTCTTTCATTTAAATGGACCTGACCGTGATTCTTGGTTGATTTCATTGTGAGCTTGTTGGCTAACCCCTATCAACCATCTGTGACTCAACCCCAGCTAAGGCATAACAGTGAGATGATGTCTCTTTACTGATGCTTAAGCTCCTGGCTCCTTGTTATAATCTAACCATCACCTAATCCACACAACTCCATCATTGTTGTAGTCATGTTTCAGAAACACGTTATTTTCTGTAAGGATGCCGAAAGGCGTAGCGGCAGGTTCTCACCCCCAAGCTGTCCCCGCACCAGGTCCAGTGCCTGCTCGTATTTCCCCAGCCGCTCCAGGATCATAAAGTAGAGCTGCACCTGAGGAGACAACATACAGCCTGGGTTAGATACTCACTATGGGGTTAAACACAGCCCGGGTTAGATACTCACTATGGGGCTAAACACAGCCCGGGTTAGATACTCACTATGGGGCTAAACACAGCCCGGGTTAGATACTCACTATGTGGCTAAACACAGCCCGGGTTAGATACTCACTGTGGGGTTAAACACAGCCTGGGTTAGATACTCACTATGGGGTTAAACACAGCCCGGGTTAGATACTCACTATGTGGCTAAACACAGCCCGGGTTAGATACTCACTATGGGGCTAAACACAGCCCGGGTTAGATACTCACTGTGGTGTTAAACACAGCCCGGGTTAGATACTCAATATGGGGTTAAACACAGCCCGGGTTAGATACTCACTATGTGGCTAAACACAGCCTGGGTTAGATACTCACTATGGGGTTAAACACAGCCCGGGTTAGATATTCACTATGGGGTTAAACACAGCCCGGGTTAGATACTCACCATGGGGTTAAACACAGCCTGGGTTAGATACTCACTATGTGGCTAAACACAGCCCGGGTTAGATACTCACTATGGGGTTAAACACAGCCCGGGTTAGATACTCACTATGGGGTTAAACACAGCCCGGGTTAGATACTCACCATGGGGTTAAACACAGCCTGGGTTAGATACTCACTTTGTGGCTAAACACAGCCCGGGTTAGATACTCACTATGGGGTTAAACACAGCCCGGGTTAGATACTCACTATGTGGCTAAACACAGCCCGGGTTAGATACTCACTATGGGGTTAAACACAGCCCGGGTTAGATACTCACTATGGGGTTAAACACAGCCCGGGTTAGAGCGGACACACTCATCTTGCCCTGTTAGCTATACTACATTCTGTGGTTTGAAAATGATGCTGTACAGTGGGCCAAGAGAAAGCGAGCCTATTTGACCATAAAATTGTATTCTCTAACTTCCAGCTAGAATAATTTCTCACGTGAATCGCACATGTTCTTGCATATATAGTGAATGTGATGTAGATATTTTCCTCTACAGAGCTTACAGAGGTGGAAGAACAGATTAAGGAGTGTTACCACTCCTAACTTGGCAAAGTCCACAGTCACACTATCTGCACTCACGGGAGTGTGTTTATGACAGCGTGTTAATGGGAACGCGTTAGCGGAAGTGTGATAGTGCTAGTGTGTTAACAGGTGTGTGTTATGGTGGTATACTAATGGGAGCACGTTAACAGGAGTGTGTTAATGCTTGCTCATTAGCAGGACAGGGTAACGTGTGTGTGTGTGTGTGTGTGAGTACGCTGGGTTGCTGAGAGCCTGGGACGTTGTGTGTGTGCGCGTGTGTGTGAGTATGCTGAACTGCTGAGAGCATGGGATGGTGTGTGTGTGTGTGTGTATGTGAGTACGCTGGGCTGCTGAGAGCCTGGGACGTTGTGTGTGTGCGCGTATGTGTGAGTATGCTGGACTGCTGAGAGCCTGGGACGCTGTTTGTGTGTGCGTGTGTGTGTGTTTGTGAGTACGCTGGACTGCTGAGAGCATGGGATGGTGCGTGTGTGTGTGTTTGTGTGTGTGTGTGAGAGAGTGCGCTGGGCCGCTGAGAGCACGGGATGGGGTGTGTGTGTGTGTGTGTGAGTCTGTGAGTGTGTGTGAGAGTGTGTGTGTGTGTGTGTGTGTGTGTGAGTGTGTGTGTGTGTGTGTGAGAGTGCGCTGGGCCGCTGAGAGCATGGGATGGTGTGTGTGTGTGTGTGTGTGAGTGTGTGTGAGTTTGTGTGTGTGTGAGAGAGAGTGTGTGTGTGTATGGAACAGGGTGAAGGGTGTGTGTGTGTGTGTGTGTGTGTGTGTGAGAGAGTGCGCTGGGCCGCTGAGAGCCTGGGACACACCTCTGCCTCTGCCTCGATCTTGTCCTCCTTCACCATCTTCTCCACCATGCGCTCCGCCAGAGGCAAGAACATCGTCTGCGAGAGCTTCTCATCCTGAGCCGATATAGCCTGAACACACACACACGCACGCACGCACGCACGCACAGACATGCGCACACGCACGCGCGCACACACACACACGCCACAGATATGTCAAAAGTACAGCTTGTTAAACACACACAAAAGCTAAGTGACAGTTAATTCTGTAGAATTCGGCACTATACTGCAGCAGCGGCATTTGGTCTCAAAGCTGTTAAACATTGACTCAAACCTACCTGCATCACTAAACTCATGACTGACCAGAAGTAATACGGATTCTTGGGAACAATCTTGTAAAGTGCCATTCCGACCTGTTCCAATGACAAAGCACAAGCCATTAACTACATAATAAAACAACTGACGGCAAAAGCGAAAATCAAACATGAAAATCCCGATCTATTGCCATTCTCCCTTTTTAAAACCTTTAAAAACTGATTTTATAAAGCAGTGATATTGACCCTTGCCATGGGGTGTGCTTGTTTTTATTATAGAACAAAGAAATGTGCTACCCCCAGTCAGAAAGCAGAGTTAATATGTAATAAGCTGCTTTAGACAGAGGGTCTGTTAGGCCTGACAGCCGGACTCAGCGTGAACACTGCAGCTCTGAATGAGCAGGGCGAGGGGGGGAGGGGGACAGGGAGACTGGGAGACCTGCTGCATCTTCTTGTACTCTCCGACGCGTGCGTACGCCATGAAGAGGTGGGAGTGGTACTCCTCGCTGCTGGGGACCTTCTTCACCGCCGACTCGTACAGCTTCGTCACCAACTCCGCTGCAGGTGGAGAGGGCAGGGGGTCAGCGAGCGCACCTGAGCCCTGACACACCCAGAGCCTTAATACCTGGAAATACCTGGCCCCCCCGGAACTCTGACAGACTCCATACCTCAGCCTAGAATCACCCCTTACCAGGCAAAACCTGGGACCTCTTCCCCAGTGAGCCCTCTCTATCCTTACCTAAACCACTCTACTGTGACCGACTCCACTCCTGGGACATCACCCCCGCCAACCCTCAGGTAACCTTAGATCTCACCTGACTTTCACCTGCTCAACATTTGAGAACCTCCGCTACAAGACAACAACCTGATTAACACTGAAAACATCAGTAATTACTTTAGAGCTGAACACTACACCACTATATCTTACATGATTGAGTCATACAAAATTAAAAACTCCAATCACATCAAAAGGATACGCAACAGCACCATTCAGTGAATACACTGTGGTCACTGCAGCTAGCAGAAGTGGCTACCCAGGTAGGTTTATTTCCAAGAACATGGCAGCTTTGGGGGTGGGGGGGTGGGAGACTCACGCCGGTGCATCTCTCGGTACAGTATAGTGAGGGCCTGTAGGGAGTTGTCGTCTGTCGGCTCTAGAGTGGCGACTTCCTGCGCCAGCGTGAAGGCCTCATCCTGCTTCCCCGTGCGCTGCAGGCCGATGGCCTTCAGGACCTGCAAACCGAGGGGAGGTTAGGGTGAGGGGTCTGTCAGGGGACAGGTGTGAACCAAGGACCTGGCTGAGGGTTCTTCAACAGACAAGCATGAACCATAGCCCAGGCCATGAGGTATCCAAGAAACAGTATTCTAACATATACAGTTTAACCATGTGAAACTGGCTCACCTTGGCGCAGTGAAGGTCCTTGTGCTTCTTGAGCAGTTTATCAGCCTGCTGAACTGCCATCTTGTTATTGCCATTGTCCAGGTAATCTGTGAGGACAGAATGTCACACACTGAGTGCATCACACTTCAGCGGGCATGGTGCTTTAATACAACATGGACCACCATTTATTATTTTTGAATCGTGGCTATTCAACCGGAGTAAGGCTCCGCCTCACAGTCAGGGTACTCAGCCCCTCCCTTTTCCAACAGAATGAAAGTCAACCAATCAGATCCTGTTTGGTGCCTCCCTCAACCAGAGGTTAACCAGGTGAAGTTTAAAGTCTGAAATCAAACTTTTTCTGCAGGAGCGAACATTTAAAAAAATCACTCGCTGCAGTCGTAACATCACAATGGGGGTTCATTTGCATATCCCGCCCACATGACGTGACCTTGTCACCTTGCATAGAGATTAGTGTGTGTTACAGCTGACTGGTTGGGCAATCACAAGTGCTATTAACCAATCAGGGATATGGCTCATTAATTTAAATGCAAGAGCGTGTTACACCAGGTAAAAAAGCCTGTTTATTTCACAGAGAAAAATACCTTCATGGAAATAAACAATTACAGTATATACTGACATTTCACATCATTTCCCCCCCCTTGTTTGTTGTTTATTTAATGTTCTCCATAATAGATTAGTCTATGGGGGGTCCTCGTCTATATTGTCACCTTCGGCACTTGGGACTTTACCTCTCTCTAGGGTTATCTTAGCATTTTTTGTACCATTAATATGCACTTTGCCTTGTAAGTCACTCTGGACAAGAGTGTCTAATAAATGCCTTTAATGTAATGTAATGTAATCATAAAAAACCTGTCCACATTCATTTTACAAGTGCCCAGGAACAACCTGATGCAGAAATTTAAAAAACCAGATGGGGTTTTTGATGTATTTAAGAATTAAGTGAGTCACTGATTGAAAGGTTGTAAGGTACAGACAACGTGTTTACATGGCCTAAATTAGTGGCCTCGTAACAGGAAACCACAAAAGCCTACAGACCTTGTAGCTCTCCAGACCTGACATTTGAAATCCCCCTATATAAGCAATGTTCAGAGAGACAGTCACTATATTTAGTTTCTGTTTTCCTAGCTACACCCTGACCTCAAAAAAGAGAGAGAAAAAAAGAGAAAACATTGCCCCAAAATGCACAGGAGAGAAAGGGCACAATAAGGGTCCACATTCATGAAGCCTCTAGGAATACAGATCTAGGATCAGTCTGGCATTTTACGTCATAACAGACAGGATTAAGATATTCAAAGGGATAATCTGATCCCAGATCACCACTCTCACCATTCACTTCAGGAATATTGGCCAGATTTACATATTACCCAACCCACTATCAGCTAAAACACAAAATGTAGGATCAGTGTTACTTTTTAACACATAATGGGTAGGGTTAGGCTATGGATGGGAGATAAATCAGCACTCTTACTCTGAAATGCTTTGTGAATATAGACCCTGACCTTGGATCAGCTGCCTTTCCCCATATCCCCATCTTCAGCTTTTATAAGCTCAGTGGGGTGAACAGATCCTAGGTCAGCACTCCTACACTGAAACGCTTTTTGAATTACCACATGTAGATTCCAACCCTTGAGCCTTCAGAGCTCTGTGTCTTCGGAGCCCTAAAACAGGTTAAGCGTGGAGTTCACGCCCGGTGCCTAGTGGTGGAAACCCCTCTGTGCTGCGCACTGTAACGGCCCGAAGCTCGGATGAATACCAGCGGAGCGCGCTTGACAGGGTCGCACTTTGCGGCAGCTGAGCGCCAAAATTAACCACGCCAGACGGCAGACTATTTGATCATCGTCACTCCAGCGTCGCCCCTTTTTTTACCATCCGGATATAACCGGGCTACTGACGCACGCTTGGCGCATAAATCACAGCTTTCTCATCAATCTTTGTAGCACTTGTATTCCTTCAGTCCTGTCGTTTGGGGAATGTCAGCTCTAATGAATGGCAGACCCAGCACAATGCACAATACTGACTTACACAAACAAAGAAAGGCTGCTGTAAGACAGTAAAATGTGAGAATGCGGAAATTTGCTGAACCTACCAGAATCACACTTCAGCTTTACTGTACCTTTTGCAGATATAGTGATGGGACGCGGTTTTAAAACAGCCCCCTTTATTACAATAGCATTGTACAAAGTTAGTGAACTTCATGTCGTGTTAAACCAGTTTTTCTTCTGTTTCACTGCATTTTTTTTTGCTACTGACATTTTAGCACTTTTATGCTGGACGGACAACGCCTTACCTCCCGACAAGAACTAACTAGCCATGAGTCCGCATGGACCAGCAAGGTGAAAGTGATGAGTAACCACCAACTCCCTCAAAAGTATTCCATTTATGCAAGCACCATATTCTGAAAACAATTTATTGATTTATACCATACACTGGTTTTTCAATATTTGAGCAATTTCGAGTGAGAAAACCCTTCCAGCGTTTATAAAAGGAGACTAATGTGTGATATAGAAGGACACTGTGCTGCAAATTCTAAACAGCCCAAATTTTCCAGGTTGATACGGGCTCTCAGCTAGTACTAAAGAGTCACTGCTGCTTCACATCATTGCGAAAGTCGAAAAGCAAGATAGGGGTACAATATAAAAATGAAACCAAACAGCAGATTAAAATGTTACGAATTACATGACAACTTCTGTTCATTAAACAAGTTAAAGGAACGCAGATCGACATCCTTAGTCATACTTGCACAAAGACACCCAAAGGTAAACTCAGCGTTTGCAAAACCCTATTCAAAGGAGGTAGAGCAAATACTGTCTGTTAATAAATCACTAAAGCGATCAAAATGACTTATTATGACTAACTGAGCAATGAATGAAATCACCACCAGAAGCAGGTGTCAAAGTCAGCAACAAAACTACCAGATACGAGACAGACTAGTATTAAATAACAATTTAAATAATTAACCAATTCAATTACTAAAAAACATGCTGCTAGGTGAAGTTTGAGTTTTTTTCCCCATAGATGTCGAGCACAATAATTTTCCTGTGCCGAGTAATAAGGAGCTAACGTTAACCAAGCAATCAACTGACCCCGGTGCGCGCATCTGGGCGTACAGGTTTAGCAGTGATGGTAGTTTGGTAGCTAGCTTGCTAACATTAGCTAATGACTGCAATAATCAAGAACAGTTCGATTAATTATCCGAGTGAGTCTCGTTTACATGCTGAAAAACAAAGACAGAATGGTCGCAAATGTGCATTTGCTAAATATGTTATTGCTCTTGGAGACACTTTTTTTGGTGAGATTTTCAAATCGGGGCAGCTAACTTGCTTGCTAACCCGGTAACATTAGCACTACCTAACAAGATCTTCATTCGGGGGGCAATGTTAACGTTGGTCAGGTTCCCTCGACTTTGACCAGAATGGAGAGTTTCAAAAATCTTCAATGTCCTTAACCAAGCCTGTCGGTAGCTAGCTAAGTAGCTAGCCAGCTATGTTTATTTCAAGGACTTAGGACTGTGGCAGCTGACGGTGGTCGCAATCTTGGATGACAACTAGGAAAGGGTCATGTTATCCCTAAAATAAGCAGTCTCTGTCACTGACGGGGAAGGGCTGCAGACACATAAATTGCCAAATTGGCTGAATTTCTCGATGAATATCATTAGCTGGTTAGCCGCCTGTGCTTACATCCCGTCCAACGGCACTGCCGCTGGCTTCCGCGCATTCCCTGGCACCAGGCAGATGACAGACAAGTAACGTTAATTCGCCTAAGATTTAGCTTCCTAGGTAGCTGTAAATCTCGGTTAGCCAACAAGAATAATTACTGTCGCTCCCAACCAACAATGTGAATTCCGTGCGCTCTGAATGACAAACAGTCTGCCACACTCTCCGCCGTAACCCCTTAACATCTGCAAACCGAGAAGGCTGCACTGTCATTCCGCACTGCCTGCTAACCCAAGACCGAGGTTGGAGTCTAGGCCCCCCATCCCTGGTTTAGCTGTCTCTCCGTGCCCAATGAGAGAACCCCGCCATTAAAGGCCAAACAGCCACCGCCAGCCTCGTCGCTTACAGCAAATCCCATCAGTCTAAGGAGACATTAATTTCATGCTGGCCGCAGAATCTTTACCGTAAATAGGTCTGAGTCGCCTGTCGTTCGGGTCCTGCACATGGCCCCTCGCCGCCATGTTGGAGTAAATACGGATTATGCTCTGAGCACGCGCCGACCGGGCAAGCCGGTAAGAATTAAAGAGCCAGCGCGCACATTTTCCGCTACCGTGCGGCGTGCACTATCCACCACTGCAGCGTCAAGCGCCTGACTGGCGAAGTCCGGCCCCAGCCAACAGCGCCGAATTTAAAATGGACAGGAAAACAATTTCAGCGTCCTGGTGCAGACTCGATTTTATGCGAGCTATGATCGACTCCATACTCTCAATCGCTGACAAATGTTAGTACTTATAAACCAAAAAATGATGCCATGTGGCCTGAACATGTAAACATTGCCATACAGTGGTGTCCAAAAGTCTGAGACCACTAGTGGAAGTGTGTCTATTTGGCATGATTTTATAATTTAACACAATCATTTTTGTTACACAGTATATTGACAGTTTGAGTGAAAGTTTAATCTTTGAAAGATGTACATGAATTTCAGAATGTCTTCTTTTTTTGTATGTCCCCCTTTGGCTGAAACAATTGCATGCTCTGGAGCTGGCATGGACTCCACAAGTTTGTGAAAAACCTGATGATCCATGTTATCCCATGATCCGCATCTGACCTTTTGTACAAAAAAGTTGACATTGTCATTGTCACGTATTTGCTTACATTAGACCTAGATATCAATGTCGTGCTCAGACCTTCAGAGGGGCAGTGGCTCCATCAGTGCTCTATGAGTGTTAATAATGGCTAATCCCAGCTTTCAAAATCCTTCAGAGGGGCAGCTTGGCCAAAAGAGGGCAAATGGGCCGTTTCCCGGGCAACAATAGCACGAAGGTGTACATGTCGCTGCTAGAAATTGTGCAGAATCTTAAATATTTGTTTTTCATTTCAATGTCATAACTTTTCTCTGTTTTAAATGTTTCAAAGTACTAAACATTTCTATTTCCAGGTTTACATTAAAAAAATTCAGTGTGGTCTCTGACTTTTGAACCCCTCTGCACATTAATGGACTGAAAGTGTTCCTACCTTATCCATCTGGACATTTAACAAGCACGGCCATATAACATTAGCCAACCAAAATCTGAAGGCTGCTTGGGATTTTCTGAGTAAATATCAGAGGAAAAACAAACGTCACCCACAGAAAACCACCAGAACTATCATGTCACCAATATGTATAAGTCACAAAAAAGACCCTGTTTTTTAAAATATATGTGGGAGGATGATGGGGGATGATTGAATAAAACCACACCAAATATTAAGAGCAGAAGCAACCAGACGTATTTTTACAGAATCACCAATGCAAACAAATGCAACGTTAGACATGTTTTATTGTATCAACTGTTACATATGAAAATCTATACAAATGGATATAAACATTTCATTATTAAAACTGTAAATCCAGTTGTGCATATTAAAGTAAAACAAGGAACACCAAAAAACATTTAAAAAAGATTCGACAGAACCTTAGCTATGGAATGTTTTTCTATTATTCTGCTATATTTATAGGAATGCCATTTTAATCCATTACAACACCATGTGAAGCAACGTGTTAATTAGACTGGATTCATGGAACCTTCATTCTAATAGGTGGAGAATTCCCACACAGGTGACCAGTGTAAAAAGGTGAATTACTCACTTAACTGCGAGGCACAAAATAGCCCAGAGTACTGACTAAAGAAATTGTGAACAATTGTGCTATCTAAAGTATCTCAGATGATTTTAGCTTTAACAAGGAATCAGATTAGTGGATTCTTTTTCGTATATATCCGGGATCTCTCCTACGGGTGAGGCTATCATTCGCACTGTGCTGCATCCGTGGAGCTTGTGCTCATAGTCAATGAGCTGTTTCCAGAAGCCGTTATTGGGTCTGACAATTGGTCTGCGGGATTTGACCCAGCAATGAGCATCGAGCAGTGTCATACTGCGGTACTTCATGAGGTACGCCAAGCACAGCGTGGCTGAACGACTCACGCCAGCGCTGCAGTGCACTAGAACCCGTCCACGCTGCTCTTCCACCCGGTTTATTTTGTCCGCCACCATGTCGAAATGATCACTAAGTTGACACAGGGGGGAATCGGCTACGGGCACCCTGATGTATTCCACCGCAGGGATTGGAGTGTTCGTGACGTTGTCGGTGGCATTAATGATGCAGGTGATTTTAAACCCGGAGACCATGGCGGGGTCGTTGGCAGCCCTCCCATTGCTGAGGTAGAGGTGCTCGGTAATTTGCCCCAGACCAGCGAGTCTGGGCACCGCCGGTGGACGTGTGACATCCTTGACAGCGACGGCGCCGTCAGTGTCCATTCAGGTAGCTAGCTAGGACTAGCTAGGTGGGTGTGGCTGTCATTCAAAAGTCACTGCGAAAACAGAGATGATAAAAATTTAACATTTTAAAACACTTGAAACGAACAAGAAAGATGAAGGACACTAGTTTTGCATTCCTAGATAGCTCAGCCGGAAAAGCCAAGTGTGGTAGCAGGCTAGATACCTCTAACCAGCTTGTCTAACCAGGTAGTGGCAGCTATTTTACACTACCTAACAGAAATCATAAGTTTGTTTGACACGCTAAACCAATTCAGGGACATGTCATGCCACTTGAACGACACTCGAGGTGACAGCGTTGCTGCAAGAATTGGGTTATATACCTCATTTTGACAGACACTGACGTGGTCGCTATGGTGAATTTATCAGACAATACTTGGTTACACCACTAAAACGGTCAGAATAGCTGACTGGTCATCTAGATAACGTCAATGATCAGCCAATAAAAACAGCAAAGAATCGGGGTTTACCCTTAATGTTACTGTGAACAATATCCACGTTTTTCTGGCCAGTCATGAGCTAAATTGTACAGTCTCTAGGATGTGTACCTGGATAGCACTATCGCTAACTAGCAGGTTAGTGTTAGCCAGTACATTTCAGAAGCTGGTTATCTTGATGTATTTGCTTACAAAACCTGACTGTGTTTTGTTATTTCAATAGAATTTGGTTCAAATACTCCATGTTCACAAATTTCTCAAAGTAAACATTAATCTACATCGAAACTTACAGGTTTGTATTTTAATGCTTTTGCGCTCAACTTCACGTTCAAATTCCTGGTTCCCTACGGTAGGTACTTAGGTCCAAACTTTACAACGCGTTTTTGTAAGCGGAGCTGCTTTCCCTGGTAGTTTTATTATTGCATATCTTAAGACTGCCACCTACTGTTTGCTGGTATATGGATTAAGTGACAAATAGAAGCCGCTGTGAAAGCAGGAGAAACACTTGTTCCCTCCTATAAGGGTTCTAGATCTCATTGAGACAGTGATTAATCGTTAGAAAAATAAACTCTTGTCATCGTTTCTCTTTCTGTTGCATTGCCTGCTCTTATTACTTCTATACTATTGGGGCAGCAGCGTAGTATAATGGTTAAGTGGTTCTAATTGGTGGGTTCAGTCACTAAGAGTGGTAGAGTACTACCACTGAACATTTGAGCAAGGTACCCATCCCAAATGACCTCAGTAAAATATCCAGCTGTTTAAATAGATAGTGTGCCAGTCTCTCCTGATTTACTGGGTTAATGCCTGCATGCACATGCTGGACCAATTCTTGGACCTGACATCGAGGACAGATGTTCATTGCAGACACAGATGTACTCCTTATCTGTGTTCATGATCTGATATTGCGGTTGTATTCACTAAGGACACAAAGGTTAGCTGGACACTAAGGACACAAAGGTTAGCTGGACGCTAAGGACACAAAGGTTAGCTGGACACTAAGGACACAAAGGTTAGCTGGACACTAAGGACACAAAGGTTAGCTGGACACTAAGGACACAAAGGTTAGCTGGATGCTAAGGTTATGCTTATGTCAGTCTCACAATATGTTTTGGGAACTTAGCAGACACTTATTCAAGGTGACTGTTTTTTTATACATTTTTACACACAATACGTTTATACAGCTATATGATAGTCTGAACTGCACTGCTTTCAGTAATCTTATAGCAGAGCGGTATAAACCTGGCACTATCACTCTGAACTGCACAGATTTCACCAGGCTTATAGCAGAGAGGTATAAACCTGGCACTATCACTCTGAACTGCACTGCTTTCACCAGGCTTACAGCAGAGAGGTATAAACCTGGCACTATCACTCTGAACTGCACTGCTTTCACCAGGCTTACAGCAGAGAGGTATAAACCTGGCACTATCACTCTGAACTGCACTGCTTTCACCAGGCTTACAGCAGAGAGGTATAAACCTGGCACTATCACTCTGAACTGCACTGCTTTCACCAGGCTTATAGCAGAGAGGTATAAACCTGGCACTATCACTCTGAACTGCACTGCTTTCACCAGGCTTACAGCAGAGAGGTATAAACCTGGCACTATCACTCTGAACTGCACTGCTTTCACCAGGCTTATAGTAGAGCGGTATAAACCTGGCACTATCACTCTGAACTGCACTGCTTTCAGTAATCTTATAGCAGAGCGGTATAAACCTGGCACTATCACTCTGAACTGCACTGCTTTCACCAGGCTTATAGCAGAGCGGTATAAACCTGGCACTATCACTCTGAACTGCACTGCTTTCACCAGGCTTATAGCAGAGAGGTATAAACCTGGCACTATCACTCTGAACTGCACTGCTTTCACCAGGCTTACAGCAGAGAGGTATAAACCTGGCACTATCACTCTGAACTGCACTGCTTTCACCAGGCTTATAGCAGAGAGGTATAAACCTGGCACTATCACTCTGAACTGCACTGCTTTCACCAGGCTTATAGAAGAGAGGTATAAACCTGGCGTACAAACCTGAACATGAACCAATATCTTGGTGTCTCGGTTTTGAAGCTTATATCCATATTATACTATTCAGAATTAGTATTCCAGCAATGACCCAATGTCCGCTGCAACTGCAGGGAAAAGTGTAACACATCACAACATTAATCTGTAGAGGCTGTTTTAACCTTGTGAAAACAGCAAAACTTCTTGTCACTTTTCCAGATATGAACAGTGCTTTCACATAAAAAAATTAGGTTCCAGTCAAATATCCTCCCGACTACCCCCCTATTTAAAGCTGAATGAACACCTCAGCTTTTCACTTTTCATTTCTCCTAGTCTGGAAATGTTTCCTGCTTGTTCTCTGTGTCGGTCATTCAGAATCAGCCAAACTCTTATCCTCTCTCTTATAATCACTTGTGTTTCCTGACAAAACCTGATTCTGTGCACATGAGAGAACTCACGTCCCCATGACAATTTGACAGGGTATCTTGAGCAAATTGTTGGAGCAATATCCCTCTCTTTCTGCAGGTGGCGCTGTAGTCATGTGCTCGCTGGTCATGCTGAATAATGCGGTGGTGGGGAAAAATGTATGCTGTTTTAATTACATTTAAAAATGGTTAAAATTACCTTATGCAATGTTTAATTACAGATGATGAACAGTTCACCAAAAGAGCAACAGAAGCCTTAAGCGATAGATGGTTTTGTGTGTGCATGTGTCTGTTGGTCACTTTGAAGAACAGGACATATGAATCTGACAGCAACTCAATATCTTAGAGTTTATCTGCCTGTCCTTTTCATATCTCCTCCCCTAAAATGACTAATTTTGCAGTCCGTATCGGAGGGACGTGGTTGGTTTTTGAAATATAACAAACTCATGGAGGCCTTTCCCAGGTGAATGCATGGCGCTGCCACAACACTGCTGAGGAGCTGTGGGTGGAGAGTCAGGCAGAAGTGGGCAGACAGGTGATTCTAGGTGAGGTTCATTGGAGCTGACAGAGAGGCGAGCTGGAGCGGCGGCAGAGCTTGTTTGTTGCAGCCGCAGACTCTACAGGCAGCAGGTTTTGACTGAAAGGTGTGGGGGTGGGAAGGCATTAGCTATGCATGTGGTTTCAGACTCAGTACTGGCCCCATATGCCCACCCCTCTCCAGTCAGGAGATTAGCTGGAGGAGAAGAGAAGGGGAAGAAGATATTTGCTATGACAGGCTGCCAGGGAAGAGATGGGAGGTGGGGGGGGGGGGGGGGGAAGGGGGGGGGGGGGAGAAATGGAAGGGGGAAAAAAGATAATAAATTCATCGATGTGTGGTGGCTATGGTAACCAAGCCGCTCTGTTCTCAGAAGGAAACCGAATAAATAATTGCTGTTCTCTGAAGACGAGAGGATGGGTCTCAGAGGGTAATACGATGTGTGTCTGAGCGCGTGTGTGTGTGTGTTTGCATCTGTGCGCATACCTCCTCTGTGAGTGTGTACATGCTTAGCTGTACTGAGGATATGGGGAGGGTAGCAGGTAAATGACAGGCACTGTAAAACCAAACTGGGGACACTAATGTACACACCCCTGTCACAGAACAGGTCTGAAACGGCAAAACAGCCAATGCCATTTCTCTGCTTCAACCTCTCCACCCCATGCTAATGAGAGGTATTTTTCAGTGATATGTTATTAAAATGCATGTATTACTTGGTATTTTAATTCCTGAAGCATTAGGGCCCACCTTTAAAATGACAGGGCTTTGGGGTTAATGTGGGGCCTGTCTGCTCTGTGTGAGTTCATTTCCACTGCCAGACAACCCCGCTGCAAACCACTTAGGAATGAGAGACCGGGGCTTCATGAACCCCGTAATGGGCGGTGCTGCAATGAGCTGACAGTCACTAACTTGTTTGAATGAGAGGACTTTGCTCTGTACAGCGGAATGCTATTTTTGGTTTGGATCAGTGAGTCACTGATAGCACATGGTGGAGCAGCATATTTTTTAAATATTTTTTTGGTTGAATGAAGCCTCATTTTTCCATCACTGGTTGTGCTGTCGCTGTTGTCACTGGTAACCGCAGATAATAGCTGCTCCGTTTGTAGCATTGTTATCGAGAGCCATGTCTGATTTCACACTCCCACACCACATACAGCCATTTCCATCCCCATTTATGCTCGCACAACTGTGATTCAGCCGTTTAACAAAACACAATTCAATCAAAACAGACTTCATGTTACGGCATCACTTTTTGTGAGTATGTAACACCTTATCGGAAAGAAACAAACATGTCCTTTGAAATGTGTTTTCATTCCAAAAAAAATAAAAAAATTATCGTATGCCCTTAAAGAGACAAAGTACATTTAGGTGAATCTAGCTTATGCTCTTGTCACGGTATTCTTGTCTTGTCTCACAGTATTGTCACAACCATGGGTGTCAGTTTGTTTTGAAAAGTGCTGGGGACAACGACGAGTTCAACTAACTTAAGGCTTTCAAAAAATTGTGAGGACGAAATGGACCATGAAAAAAAGTGATGGGGACATGTCCCCAGCGTAAATGACGCCTATGGTCACAACTAATATGACTGGCTTTGTTAGAAAGACCCTCAAATGAACCACTGGTGCAACTACTCTCTTGGGACTGTTCCCCCCAGTCACCTGCACCTTGGCCAGCTGAGCGCGTGACCTCAAACTACCCCCATTACAGAGCTCTGAGGGTGCAATCCTGCAGTCCGGGGAAAACTGCAGACGAAGCAGGACAGCGCTCCCCAGTATGGGCCTTCCGGAGGTGGAAACTGGATGTTGGCCATGGATGTTTTTTTTCTTCTTCTCATTACTAGAAGATTTCAGAGTGACCCCAGAGCTGATCTCACACAAGCTGGACTCCTGCCGCCTGTCTCCCAGAGCCCAGCTGTTTTGGAACCATCATATCCCATAATGCTCAGGGACCTGGCCCTGTGACCCTCAGGTGTCAAGTTCATTTCCCAGGTGGGGCGTTGCCCTTGCACCCCTGATAAGCCTGAATCACCTCATTCAATATCCATCTGTGTGAAAGGACAGAGCGTTCAAATGTAAGCTATATCGATTTTACGGATGAGGGAGTCTGGAAGTGCTTCAATTATTTAATAACAAGATGGAAAAGGTACCAGCCACAGTCCAGCCATTTAACTCATAACCCTTACAGGTACAGTCCAGCCATTTTACTCATATACCTTACAGGCACTAACAAACATTCTTATCCAGAGCCCAGCTACATAGCTACTGTCTCCTCCATCCACCATGTCAGTGCATGTATCTTTAGCATCAGCCAAAGGTGTGATAGGACCACTTCATGAATAGTCAAGGATGGACTTGCTGATGAAAGAGCAAACAGGCTGTCCCAAATCTCTCCATTTATCATCTCTCTCTCTCCTAATTTCTCCACTCATCTCCTCCCCTCCTTTCCAGGTAGGAGATGAGTGGAGCTACAGGACGGGGACAGGCAGGTGAAGAGTGAGAAGTTTGGAATGGACCCATACTGGCTTTCCGGTTCCTCTCTTGTCCTTGAGAGCCTCAGTGTGGCTAGCTTCAGTTGTAGCTTAGCGCTCAAATGACCAGTTGAAGCAGCTGGTTACACCCCAACTAATCTGGACTGGTCTAATTGGTCTGAACCGGTTATGGAATGTAAGAAACAAACAAAAATCTTCCATCTTTGTCACTCTTCAGGTCTGAGGACCACAGATATGTTGTTTTCCCGGTACAGCCCTGCATATCATATATTAGTTTTAGTAGTGCTTTAACTGCCAGGGCAAGCAACTAAAAAGGACCAAATTAGGGCAATTAAAATGAGATAGCCCTCCATTTCGATTCATGCCCTTTCCAACATTCCTGTCACTCTCCAGCACAGTTAATGTGGCAGAAAATTGCTTGACTGGGAGGAGGGGTTATTATTTCGATATGGTAATTTATTCTAAAAATATATACAATTAAAATTATACCATAAAATGCTTTGCGAATGGGTGCAGTCAGAATAGGGGCAAGCTGTTATTTCATCCCGTCCCAACTCCAATCTCCGTGAAAACTGGATCCTCACCAGCTAAAATATGACATACTGAGAGGAACATAACGCTGCGGGCGGGGATCGGTCACCGTGGTGAAGCGATTGCCTCTTTTTTTAAGCTTCCGGGCGAGTTTCTCCTCGCTGGTTGCTGACGGCCCGCCAGCACCCGTAGGGTCGCAGAACACCCCGAGGTCGAACACCTGGACTCCGTAAACACAGGAGAGGCAGGCAGACATCTGCTGACTGGCCGCTCGTTTGTCGTGTCCCTTTAACATCTTCTTTGTAGTCATTGTTTGCGTCTTTGTTTACTCTTCTGTTAAACCGTCATTACCAAACAGCTGGCCAGCACCGCTCCTGTCTCAACCACTCGCCCAGCTGACAGCTTTTCAACCGTCGACTTTTCAAGGCACAATTAGCCATGTGGACTCACATTGTTCAGGCGTTGAATGACGCACAGACCCGTTTACTCAGTGCAACTAGTAAGCCTGTACAATAACATGCTAATGACAAAGAAATCACTTCAGATGGTACAACTCATAACAGCGAGGGAAGCTACTTTGAAACATTGTTAGTGATATCCCTACAGACCGATAATAATAGCAATAGCAACTGACCCCACAATATGAGCTAGCACGGCCATTAGCCTACATTGGTTAACACATCAGCACCGCAGTCGGCATACTTTCACACTAGAATATCTGATACTTCCCCTTTGTCAAGTTAATGGACAGTAGAAACTGACAATTCTGTATTAGGTTTTGAAAATTCATTAACATGCTCAGATACATTTCAACGGAAAGGACATTCGCCGAGGAAGCACTGCACTAAAAAACAACCAAGGACAGAGTGAATCACTGTGTGTTAATGATAACACGATAGCTCACAAACGTGAACTCTCTGAAGCTGAAATGTAGTTGATGAGTGAGCAAATAATTTTAGCTCACACGGTATTACCAAAGTATAGCTTATAAAACTACTGTGAAAGCCAATTTTCCTGTATGTCGCTTTCAATCGAAAGTTACTCAATGTCATGTCAATCTGAAGTTTTTTGTTATTTGTCTTCTGTTCGTCTGTCTACTTGTCCGATGTTTATTGTACCTTTGACAAAGCGACATAAGTATTCTTTGGTATTTAGTGATGAACTGTTGTTGTATTTGGAATCATTGTGAATGTTTGGAAATGGACGTTTATGAGTGCCTGTGGATGCAGATCATTTTTAATGAAGCGACTTTCCAACGCGAAGCAAGTATTTACAGAAGTTTACTTAGCATTGCGCATGATAACATCCCCTTATCCATGCCTATTGCTGTCGCTGGCTGCAACATACAGCTAGGCACTGGAGTAAAACGACGGAGAAAGGGGATACTTTGCCAATACGTAGGATGCTGCAGCTGTCTTTATAAGCAACTGTAAACCCCTTCCTTTGTTTTATATTAAAATACATCAGGTTATATGTCAAGCATGCTATTGCATATAATTATACCTAAATTTCTATATCACACTATGCAACTCAAATGAAGCTAAAATGACCAGTAAATTGTAATAGGAGTTAAGATATAGTGCAATGCATGCAGACATTGATCTGTGTAAATGCAAATGGTATGGTATAATATAGACTAATACCTAAACCAGATCTGCAGATGGACTGCGAGTGTGAGGTGAAGTACAGTACATTAACGAATAAACTAATGCTAAAGAGAGTTAACGACCTCGCAAACCTTGCGCCTACTTGTGTGTTAATATAAACGGCTAATATACTGACTTGATATGGTTTGTTTTGATTTAGACAGTGACAATCTGCGACAATGCTTACAGACACAGTGCTCCGGGAGGGAGGGGGGAAAGGGGGAGGGAGAGGGGCGCGCATATGCTGGGAGGAGTTTAGGCGACACCCAAGCGGTGTTCTCCATCTCACTGCGGTCCAGCGGCAGAGTTTCTGTGCGAGCTCACCGTTCGGCACCTTGCGCGCTGCTTCACCTCAGACATGGACGCGCCTCGGGGTCGCATGCCGTACAGGGAATGCAGACGGACCGAGCGATTCAAATGGAAAAAGGTACATGTTAAAACTCACCTTACTCGTGCACACAATGGGCTGTGCTACATACAGTCTTGGCAGTGACTATCAATGTGTTTTAAAGAACACAGACACGATGCTGGGGCTATTTAAATGACATTTTACCCACTAATCACCATGTCAGTGAAGGCACAGGCTATGTAAATAACGCATGTTCAGTGCATTTGGGTACAGCAAAGCGGTTAGACGCTAATGCACATTTTGTGTGATGCAGCTGTACCTGAGGTGGGGATTAGCTGTGTTAGGCTACAGACTGTGCAGAGAACGAATTCTGGACTGTTTGGGGTGTGGTGTTAACATGAAATGCAAGATAATGACGGAGTGAGAGACAGGCAGGGAAGTGAACACATAATGATGAATCGTTGATACAGGTTCCAGTAAATATGCTGTATAATAAGAGTTATGATTATTCTGTAAATAGTATTTGTTCTTCTTCCTACGATTCTTCTTCTTGTTATTGTATGACGTACTTGTCGTCGCTGAGGTTAGAGTAAATCACAATGAAGGGGTTAAACTATACAGAAAAAAGAATGGGTGATTTTATATTGCCTAAAGGGGGATAAAATGGAAACAAGTCTTCCCCTCTATCTTTAGAGGCGTGATAATGAAACGCAGTGGTACGCCAGGAAAGGTTTATGCGTGCTCTTAGATGATAATGCGACGGCCGGCCGCGGGGGGCGAGGTGCGGGCTTATCTGATAAAACACATCTGCTGCGCTTTACCTCTGAGGACGGAGGAGTCTTCATTAAAAGGAGAACGCTTTAAAAAAGTGGGAAAGCCAAGCCCCAAAACACACACACACACACACACACACACACACACACACACACACACACACACACACACACACACACACACACACACACACACACACACACACACACACACACACACATTCACTTTTGCAGGATAAACTGTATAAATAATTAATTCAACATAAATTATATTGCACCCAAAATTAAATTTTATGAGGCTATATTGTCCACATATGTCAAACTGAAGTTGTCATCTGTGTAACAGACAAAAATACCAAGCGAGAAAAGATGCACCCAGAGATTTTGCACCTGTCCTAGTTTTCCTGGGTAGACCATTTTAATTAAAATGAAAGCAGCCAAAAATACAAACTAATGCATTTAATTTTTTCAATGGTGTTCTGTGCCAAAGTAAGATGAAGGAGGCATAATCCCTCGGCTGGGACGTTCATTCAGACATAATTACCAGCACTACATTATCATAATAATATTAATAACAATCAGCTTCAGTATTATTATTGTTGGATTATGTTTTGCATCGCTGAAGCTGCAGCAGTGGAGCTTATTAGACACCACACAAACGACTTTCTTTCAGACTGCAGGAAACGGCAGTCTGGGCACTGCTTAAGGCTTTACTTTGCTGTTCACGCTTCTGTGTGTCCTTAAAACTGGTGACAGCTTTCCAATCCTCCCTGCACAGGAAGTGTTTGCTGTCACTTCAAGTCAAAATTATTCCCTCACTGAGGATATTGGGCATGAGTTTAATCAATATTTCAATATAACAATGTCTGTAACACTGGCTCACAGTTAAGTGCAGGTGTTGTTTTCTTCTCAATCACAGGTTGGTGATTTTAACGATGACTGACATCTAACCTGCGAAAATTATTTGTGGAGGTAATAAAAGAATTTGCATTGACTGGTACACCCAAAAGCAGTTTTGTCTTATAAGGCTGAACATGTTGATATATAATATGATCAGTCTGTTATAACTTAAAGGCATCTGAAACGCCTGCAGGACCCACCTCACCCTCCTCAAAAGGCGTCAGCTGACCATCCATGAAGGGACTAGGGGCAGATAGGAGTTTCTTCATGTCTTCCTGCACTCAGGTATCTCTCTATCTTCTGCATTTTACATGATCAATACATTTAGCTGAAATGCTGGGATCAGATAAAATGGGCTTCCTCTATGTTCCACACTGAAGATTATAAATTAATTTAGCTAAAACACTGAATCAGATTTTGGGTTTTCTCTAAGCTCCACAGTGAAGATTATCAATAAATTTACCTAATATGTTTGACCATGTTTTGGCATACTAAAGTAGTTAAGAGTATTGGTTGGAATAAAATTCATAAAACAAAATGGCCCTCCAAAGGCAAGGCCCCCACCGCGGCCTGCAGGCTTACGCATTAATACCTGTGGAGCTGTGCTACAACGTCCTCATTTGCTGATAGGTGTGTGCTTCCTGACCACAGACATCACGTCAACTGGATGGTCAACTCCTACATTCTTTTCATCTTCTGGATTTATTTATATTCATTTTATGAAGATATGCAAAATTCAAATGTTTTGGCCCAAGCCAAAGGGAGACTGAATTAACAATGGCAAAACAGAGCAGATTATCTGGTTAATACAATTTTTTTGCTAAAACATAAAAATTAGGAAATATAGCCATAACATAGCTGTGCAACATCTTAAACAGACTAAAACCAAACCGAAATTGCACAATTAGCTCTAAGAGTCAGTTGATTTGTGATCTTAGAGGGAGGGGGTCTATATTAGCACATTTTATTTTGAGGAGTAAATGTGATGATTGTCTACATAAACCCCCAGCCTCCTCACCTGGCAGAGCACCTGTGACGAAGGTCATTTCCAGGTCTCCCCAAGTGTTTCCAGGTATCACTACGTCTCCCAGGTGTTCTCGGGTGTTCCCCAGGTATCCTGGGGGGGTCTCAAGGTGTCCCCTGGGAACAAGAGAGGAGTCCCAGGAGGTTGTGCTCCTGTTTCTGGCGCTCTTTTATTATGTCACTCATAGGTGAGTCCAGAGGCATGCTGGGAGAAGACGGCCTTCGTTGTCCCCCTGCATCACATGGTAAGTGCATGCATCTGCCTCCAAAAAAAATATGTTCTCCCTTCATTCCTTCCTGCATACACATGAGGTGAATGAAACACCTTACCTGGCATGCTGTAGTACCTGCAGGACTGTTTCTTTTTAATCAGCAACCAATAGCAGCAGCCAAATTTTGTGGAATTCCATGACTGCTTTAGCCGCTACTAAACCACTCTGCAAAGCCACTATAGTGTAATATAGATCCTCCCTGCAGTCAAAGTGGTCTCTATGCACTGTGGAGCTGCAGCACAATGCTAAGAGCTGAAGCAGTCCCTAGGGCTCAGTGCTATCTGCGGGAGCCGTCCCACTTCTTGTTCAGATCCTCTTTCATTAGCTTCCTCCCTTCCTTTCCTGTCTTATTCCACTGATCCAACTTGCCTTTTGATTGACTAGGTGAGGCTTCTGCATGAAATATGATACATTTAATGTCTGATACATTTAAATCATAAACTGGCTAAAGTCAACAAACCAAGACCTAAACTGGTTGTCAATATTTGATAATTACATTACATTAAAGGACATTTGTTAGACGGTGTTATCTGGAGCAATTTACAAGGCAAAGTGCATAAGAATGGTTCAAAAAGTGCAAAGATAACCCTAGAGAGGGGTAAAGTCCCAAGTGCCAAAGGTGATCGAATAGATTAGGAATTGATCAATTAAGTGATGATTAAGGATGAACACCTGCACACCCTAGAGCACTCCAAGGGCAAAAGTGAAACGCACTGCTGTAGAGCCACCTGCACTGCATCCTGGGAATGAGTGTTGTTTTGTAGGGTCTGTAGTCCCTAGTGAGAAATCCACTGCTATAGAGCCACTTGCAGTGCATCATGGGAATGAGTGTTGTTTTGTAGGGTCTGTAGTCCCTAGTGAGAAATCCACTGCTATAGAGCCACTTGCAGTGCATCATGGGAATGAGTGTAATTTTGTAGGGTCTATTGTCCCTCGTGAGAAATCCACTGCTGTAGAGCCACTTGCAGTGCATCATGGGAATGAGTGTAGTTTTGTAAGTTCTGTTTTGTAGTCCCTGCAGAGCAGTCGTCCTCCCCTCACCCCATGCTCTAGTGAACGTGCAGTCGTGTACTCCACGCATTTGTTTGCTGCTTTCCCGTGAGTGCACACTCCAGCGCACATAAATTGGGTTCTTAAAGCCAGGGCGGTGGACCTGTAGCAGGGACCTGGTATGAAATGAGATTAGCCTAATCTGCTTTTATGGCCCGTGAAGTTTAATATTCGTCTTGCGCCAGAGCTGCGTGTGTCTGTCAGGGCAGCGGGAAGCGGAGCGGGGCTCACAGAAAGGGGATTATCTCCTGGCAGCCAAACAACAGGGTCTGGACTTCATATCCAAGAGCTTTACGCTGTTAGCAGAGTCTCACAGAGCACTTCCCTGGGCCTCATTCCCAAAAAACCTGCCAGCTCCACAGATTTACCCTGTCCACCCCCCTCTCTCACCCTCTCTCTCTGGCTCTTAATTCAGTTTCACTTAAATATATTTCAATATGACTTATTGGCATGAAATACTTATTGCGAACACTGACAAAGCATAACAGTAACATATGAAATAAGCATACAAATAACTAATTATCATTACAGACACTGTTACATTAACTGTATATATCTGTATACTGGTTACTAACATCTATATATATCTGTGTGTTTATGTATTTGAATTACGTGAAACAAATGAACGCATACATAACACTAAAACCTATAGAAAAGAGTGTTATATTTATAACATATACAGATGAATTATTGTTAGGTGTTTGCCTTCCATCCAGACAGGCTCTCTCTCTCCCTTTTAACCCAAAAAATAAGGTTTAACATCCCCTCATTCTATCCTGTTTCCCTGGTAACTCACACTGGCCTCGTCTCCTTGATGCTCGTCCTGGATAGCTGTCCCACATGTATTTATTTACTGAACTTTATTTAACTACGTAGGTCAACTGAGAATTCAGTTCCCTTTTGTAGTGATGACCTGGGAGAATCGTAGAGGGGTTAGCTGGGGTTAACAGCCTCAATTTTCCAAAAATCTGTGGTCATCTTTAATGACCACACTTCATCAGAAAAGGCAGATCTCCTACAGCACAGTATCCTGATCACTGCCCCTGGCTGTCCAGTTTAGGTTTTTTTTTTACCAGGTAAAGTCAACTAGTTCTCTTATGTTCAGAGGGAGGACTGCCAACTAATACCTCTTCCAGTACTATATCAAGTTTTTCCAGGATGTCTCCCATCCAAGCACGAAGTGAGGTAATACATGCTTAGCTTCAGCAGTGTGACAGTAGAAGGGTGCAGGGTGGTGTGGCTGCTTAGCTTCAGCAGTGTGACAGTAGAAGGGTACAGGGTGGTGTGGCTGCTTAGCTTCAGCAGTGTGACAGTAGAAGGGTACAGGGTGGTGTGGCTGCTTAGCTTCAGCAGTGTGACAGTAGAAGGGTACAGGGTGGTGTGGCTGCTTAGCTTCAGCAGTGTGACAGTAGAAGGGTACAGGGTGGTGTGGCTGCTTAGCTTCAGCAGTGTGACAGTAGAAGGGTACAGGGTGGTGTGGCTGCTTAGCTTCAGCAGTGTGACAGTAGAAGGGTACAGGGTGGTATGGCTGCTTAGCTTCAGCAGTGTGGCAGTAGAAGGGTACAGGGTGGTGTGGCTGCTTAGCTTCAGCAGTGTGACAGTAGAAGGGTACAGGGTGGTGTGGCTGCTTAGCTTCAGCAGTGTGACAGTAGAAGGGTACAGGGTGGTGTGGCTGCTTAGCTTCAGCAGTGTGACAGTAGAAGGGTACAGGGTGGTGTGGCTGCTTAGCTTCAGCAGTGTGACAGTAGAAGGGTACAGGGTGGTGTGGCTGCTTAGCTTCAGCAGTGTGACAGTAGAAGGGTACAGGGTGGTGTGGCTGCTTAGCTTCAGCAGTGTGGCAGTAGAAGGGTACAGGGTGGTGTGTGCTTAGCTTCAGCAGTGTGACAGTAGAAGGGTACAGGGTGGTATGGCTGCTTAGCTTCAGCAGTGTGACAGTAGAAGGGTACAGGGTGGTTTGACTGCTTAGCTTCAGCAGTGTGACAGTAGAAGGGTACAGGGTGGTGTGGCTGCTTAGCTTCAGCAGTGTGACAGTAGAAGGGTACAGGGTGGTATGGCTGCTTAGCTTCAGCAGTGTGACAGTAGAAGGGTACAGGGTGGTGTGGCTGCTTAGCTTCAGCAGTGTGACAGTAGAAGGGTACAGGGTGGTGTGGCTGCTTAGCTTCAGCAGTGTGACAGTAGAAGGGTACAGGGTGGTATGGCTGCTTAGCTTCAGCAGTGTGACAGTAGAAGGGTACAGGGTGGTGTGGCTGCTTAGCTTCAGCAGTGTGACAGTAGAAGGGTACAGGGTGGTATGGCTGCTTAGCTTCAGCAGTGTGACAGTAGAAGGGTACAGGGTGGTGTGGCTGCTTAGCTTCAGCAGTGTGACAGTAGAAGGGTACAGGGTGGTGTGGCTGCTTAGCTTCAGCAGTGTGACAGTAGAAGGGTACAGGGTGGTGTGGCTGCTTAGCTTCAGCAGTGTGACAGTAGAAGGGTACAGGGTGGTGTGGCTGCTTAGCTTCAGCAGTGTGGCAGTAGAAGGGTACAGGGTGGTGTGGCTGCTTAGCTTCAGCAGTGTGGCAGTAGAAGGGTACAGGGTGGTGTGGCTGCTTAGCTTCAGCAGTGTGACAGTAGAAGGGTACAGGGTGGTATGTGTTTAGCTTCAGCAGTGTGACAGTAGAAGGGTACAGGGTGGTGTGGCTGCTTAGCTTCAGCAGTGTGATAGCAGAAGGGTACAGGGTGGTATGGCTGCTTAGCTTCAGCTGTGTGACAGTAGAAGGGTACAGGGTGGTGTGGCTGCTTAGCTTCAGCAGTGTGACAGTAGAAGGGTACAGGGTGGTATGTGTTTAGCTTCAGCAGTGTGACAGTAGAAGGGTACAGGGTGGTGTGGCTGCTTAGCTTCAGCAGTGTGACAGTAGAAGGGTACAGGGTGGTGTGGCTGCTTAGCTTCAGCAGTGTGACAGTGGAAGTGTACAGGGTGATGTGGCTGCTTAGCTTCAGCAGTGTGGCAGTAGAAGGGTGCAGGGTGGTATGGCTGCTTAGCTTCAGCAGTGTGACAGTAGAAGGGTACAGGGTGATGTGGCTGTTTAGCTTCAGCAGTGTGACAGTAGAAGGGTACAGGGTGGTATGGCTGCTTAGCTTCAGCAGTGTGACAGTAGAAGGGTACAGGGTGGTGTGGCTGCTTAGCTTCAGCAGTGTGATAGCAGAAGGGTGCAGGGTGGTGTGGCTGCTTAGCTTCAGCAGTGTGATAGCAGAAGGGTGCAGGGTGGTGTGGCTGCTTAGCTTCAGCAGTGTGATAGCAGAAGGGTACAGGGTGGTATGGCTGCTTAGCTTCAGCAGTGTGACAGTAGAAGGGTGCAGGGTGGTGTGGCTGCTTAGCTTCAGCAGTGTGACAGTAGAAGGGTACAGGGTGGTGTGGCTGCTTAGCTTCAGCAGTGTGACAGTAGAAGGGTACAGGGTGGTGTGGCTGCTTAGCTTCAGCAGTGTGACAGTAGAAGGGTACAGGGTGGTGTGGCTGCTTAGCTTCAGCAGTGTGACAGTAGAAGGGTACAGGGTGGTGTGGCTGCTTAGCTTCAGCAGTGTGACAGTGGAAGGGTACAGGGTGGTGTGGCTGCTTAGCTTCAGCAGTGTGATAGTAGAAGGGTACAGGGTGGTGTGGCTGCTTAGCTTCAGCAGTGTGACAGTAGAAGGGTACAGGGTGGTATGGCTGCTTAGCTTCAGCAGTGTGACAGTAGAAGGGTGCAGGGTGGTGTGGCTGCTTAGCTTCAGCAGTGTGACAGTAGAAGGGTACAGGGTGGTGTGGCTGCTTAGCTTCAGCAGTGTGACAGTAGAAGGGTACAGGGTGGTGTGGCTGCTTAGCTTCAGCAGTGTGACAGTAGAAGGGTACAGGGTGGTGTGGCTGCTTAGCTTCAGCAGTGTGACAGTAGAAGGGTACAGGGTGGTGTGGCTGCTTAGCTTCAGCAGTGTGACAGTAGAAGGGTACAGGGTGGTATGGCTGCTTAGCTTCAGCAGTGTGACAGTGGAAGGGTACAGAGTGGTATGGCTGCTTAGCTTCAGCAGTGTGATAGCAGAAGGGTGCAGGGTGGTGTGGCTGCTTAGCTTCAGCTGTGTGACAGTAGAAGGGTACAGGGTGGTGTGGCTGCTTAGCTTCAGCAGTGTGACAGTAGAAGGGTACAGGGTGGTGTGGCTGCTTAGCTTCAGCAGTGTGACAGTAGAAGGGTACAGGGTGGTGTGGCTGCTTAGCTTCAGTAGTGTGACAGTAGAAGGGTACAGGGTGGTATGGCTGCTTAGCTTCAGCAGTGTGACAGTAGAAGGGTACAGGGTGATGTGGCTGCTTAGCTTCAGCAGTGTGACAGTAGAAGGGTACAGGATGGTATGGCTGCTTAGCTTCAGCAGTGTGACAGTAGAAGGGTACAGGGTGGTATGGCTGCTTAGCTTCAGCAGTGTGGCAGTAGAAGGGTACAGGGTGGTGTGGCTGCTTAGCTTCAGCAGTGTGACAGTAGAAGGGTACAGGGTGGTGTGGCTGCTTAACTTCAGCAGTGTGACAGTAGAAGGGTACAGGGTGGTATGGCTGCTTAGCTTCAGCAGTGTGACAGTAGAAGGGTACAGGGTGGTATGGCTGCTTAGCTTCAGCAGTGTGGCAGTAGAAGGGTACAGGGTGGTATGGCTGCTTAGCCTCAGCAGTGTGGCAGTAGAAGGGTACAGAGTGGTATGGCTGCTTAGCTTCAGCAGTGTGGCATGAAAAGGGCTGTAAGCGTACACAGGGTGGTATGTTTGCTGGCTGTAGGCTTTCAGCCTTTCAGAGGTTTCTGTCTTGCAGGCCATCAGTCTAACTGTCTGAGTGTTTATGAAAACCTGTCTGTGTGTTTATCGCCCTGTCCATCAAACTGCCAACCTGTCAGTCCGTAGCCAGCAGAAAGCAGACTGTGTGTGACATGTTTTGGTAAACGTGTCTGTGTGTGATCAGTCTGCCAGTCTCAGCGCTGTGTTTGGGGCCCCCTCCCCATCAAAGCACCCACCTTCTCACCCCTCCTCTCCTCACAGCCCCCCTTCCCCCCCCGCTGGAGCAGCGTCTGCATCAACTGCGTCCCGAGTCATGTGACAGGACCGTTGCTGTTACCCTTACCTGCTAGAGCGTGCTCACCTGGAGAGAGGAAAGCTCGATGTCCCAGCTGAGGAAGAGGAGCGGCCATCTTGCTGGTCCTTGGGGATGCAGCGTCCCACACTTCACGCGCTCATTTAAAATGTGCAGTGGATGTCTGTCCGTGTGGAGTCTCAGGGTCCCTGGGAAAGCAGTGTGTACCCCCCAAAAAGTTAGGGTGTGACCCTTAGCCATCATCACTGTTGAGAAACAGGCTGATAGGGTTACAAAGATACCCATACTGACACACACTCACAGGACTCATATACACACACACACACACTCACAGGACTCATGTACACACACACACACACACACACAGTCATGCACGTTCACACATACACACTCCATTCCAGCTCTGAGTTATTTTTATTATATCTGAGTACAAGCCCTGATCTCGGATCAGTTGTGTGGGAGAATGCCTGAAATCAGTGCCTGAAAACAGAGAATGCAGGATGTGGTTTTGTTTGTGCAAAGCTTAATGTGTGAGGTTGAAGGTGACTGTGTTTGTGCAAAGCCTTAGTTTCCTCAGACTGAAACTGGTTTAACTAGATTAAAGTTTAATCATATCAGTTAATCATATTTAATCATGTCTAATTTTGGCATAAGCATATGGCTGATAGTGTTAGACTGAAGCTGGTCTGGATGCAGCAAAGCTTTGCCCTGTGAAGCTGAAGCTGGTTTAGTTGTGCAGAGCTTCAGTGTGTCTGGCAGATTCAGGTTTCGGGTTGTTAAATCCGAGCAGAGGAATTTTGCAGACAGATCAAGGCTTCAGTGTGGGTTGGTGACGTTTGGAGGATCTCTGATCAGCTGAACTGGTTTTAAAGCCATGGAACACATCAGGATGTGAGTCACAGAGCAGGTGGTATGAAGAGAATAGTGCTTTGTGTTTGTCGATTCATTTGATTTGGGTCATTTGATCTCGACTCTCGTCCATTAAGGATTCTAAAAGCTCATATGATTTGAACGGGTCCATGAATCGGAAAATGGATTATATTAAAACCTGGCTAGATTCATGTGTTGAACTTCTGACTCTCGATTAAAAGCAAGGACTGCTAGCTGTTAAAGGACAGTTTTACCGGGTGGGTGGGCCCTATTGTCCAGTCTACTCCCTGCTAAGGGACTGTCAAGAAAATCATGGACAAATCATTGATGTAATTCAGGCCAATATCAAATTATGGACGGGCAGAACTCGACTAAACTGTTCATCGCATCCGCCAATGGCACGGGCTGACAGAACGCCTTTAGTGAACGAGAGTTTTGCTCTTCTGTGTTCAGAGGCCATTCATTCATATCACATCCCCTTTTCACACATTGTGAGTGAATTTTTCTTCCAGCTAATTGAAAACTAACCCATTTTTCCTGCTGGCGGTTTAGCCTACTAATGCACTGCAGTCTAACCAGTGTCGGCGACCTTGTCCTAAAACTGTCAGTGGTTTGTCTTTATCCTTCCTCACTGTCTTTTGTATTTATATTGACCACATTGCACATGCAGCTCTTTGTTTTATCTGAAAAGGTTGTACAGAGGATACCACTGATCTTAACGCAATGCATCCAGACAAGCACAGAACGTTCTCACAATGTTCCTGTAGCATTGCTGCGATGTTCTGAGACGCTGAAGCAGTGTTGCAGTAAGGTTGTGGGAACGTTGCGTGTTTGAGGGTTTCTCTACCTTGCGGTCTGCTCTCTGTGGTGTGAACTCTGCATGCTACAGCAGCTGCTCTAGTTCTGGGACCCCCGGGGAGCGGTTTAATGACTAACAAACGCCAGGTGGACCTGGTTACTAACATCTACTAACAGAAATTAACCGACTAATCTGAACCCAAGCCTGCTAAATGAGCACCTGATCTGTATCCATCTCTGTCTGCTATGCTGGGTATCTATATGTGCTAGTGCATGTATGTGTGTATATGTGTGTGTGTGTGTGTCTGTCCTTATGTAAGTTTGAGTGTGTATGTGTGAGTGTGTATGTATCTATATGTGCTAGTGCATGCATGTATGTATGTGTGTATATGTGTGTGTGTATGTGTGCGTGTCTGTCCTTATGTAAGTTTGAGTGTGTATGAGTGAGTGTGTATGTACATGTGAGTGTGTGTGTATCTATATGTGCTAGTGCATGCATGTCTGTATGTGTGTATATATGTGTGTGCGTGTGTGTGTGTGTGTAACCATGTTTGAGAGCTCTGTGTGTGTGTGTGCGTATATATGTGCTTGCATGTGTGTGTGTGTATATATGTGCGTGCATGTGTGTGTGTATATATGTGCGTGTGTGTGTGTGTGTAACCATGTCTGAGAGCTGCTCCTCCATTAGTGCGGTTGTTGGGGAGCAGGCATTGTGATCTCCCTGGCGCTGTGTGCCAGGAAGGGCTACTAACCGTCTAACATTGTACTAACGTTTTTCTAACAGTCCTGCTACTAACCCCTCCATGCTCGGGTCTCTTGTGCTGTGGGCTGGCCTTTCCGTGCCCTGTGAGATGCTCAGTCACTGGTACCAGTCGGCTCTGTGACCCAGTTCCACCCGTTTCCTCTGCGGTTCTGAAATCCAGCACCCCTAACAGACCCTATGTGGAAAATAACCTTACAGAAACCGATTTTCCAGCCTGAGAGTCAGGCTAAAATACAGATTTATACCTCTGCTGAAAGTGAAATTCTGGTGACGTACTCCACTGTGCTATTTTATTCAGCTTCTCACTGTAGTCTTGGACCACCTTCCATAGGTTTAGCAACTTGCAATGTCCTTGTGAGGTCACTTGTGTCCATTCATATTCAGAATGGTTCAGATGTTTTCTTTTCACATCTCCACTATCAGACAGAAATAAAATATAACAGAGCTAACACTAGATTTGTGCTCTGCCACTTTTTCTCTATCAGGACGTTTCCAATTAAAAAAATATTATGGCTTTGGTGATGGTAAGCTTTTTATTTGGAGTCCAATTAGAACACATCTGGCTCTTGAGAGTGGGTGTGGTTGCCCTAGCAACACGAAATGATTCACTACCGCAGATTTTTGCAGGACAGCAGGGCTGAGTTCTGAAAACTGGAACATTTTAACTGGCTTTTTTGAATAAAAATATCCTCAGCAGAATGGGCAAGAGAGAGAGAGAATTGCATTTTAGGTCTCAGCTGCGTTGGGACAACATTCCTTCACGATCGAATCCAAACTGATTTTCAGATCTGATCATTTTGAGAAGCAGATCACACAATGCTTTACAAAACACCAGATCTGATCTGTGTGTTCAGACAAGCCAATGGCCTATGATCGTTTCTTGAAATTGCTACAGCCGGTCATTTTTGCTTTTGGCCTGGACTGATGATGTTAGGTGATGCTGTGTCACCTGGGGGAAGGAAGAAAACATGACTCAGGAATCACATTTGCATTGGATTTGAATCAGCTATGAATGTGGTCCGAATCGGATTTGAATGCATTGGATTCCATGAGACTATTTGCTGTTCGCACCAAAAAAATGCTGAGATACAAGTCAGACTTAGGGAAAATGATTTGAATCACTTAAAGCTGGCGGTGGAAATGCAGCCTGAACGCCCTTAGTGTGAATGCCTGATATACCCCACCGAGCTTTCACTGGAATCTGCTCTCTGTAGAAGAGTTCAGATCGGGAGGACCCCGTGTATGCTGGTTTTCGTTACAGTCAGTCCCTCAAGGGGTTTAGGTTGTTGAATGTTTTCATAATTATTTATGACGAATTGCTAACACAGTGCTGATTTACGATGTTGCAGTTTGCTGTGTCTTTTGAATTCATCCTTATTTAATTTACGGTTTTTACTGTTGTGGACCAGCTGTCCATGTTTCCACCCATGAGAGCCCCACCCATTCACCTGCCCGTCTTCATTACAATCAATCACAAAAATACTCCATCTTCCTGAGAGAATCGTTTTCCATACAGCACAACGTGAATGTGAAGACATTAATCACTGTGGCGCGGAGTCCTGGGATACATCAGGTCTCTATGGCACACGCAGCTGTTAATGACACCGAGTAGTTTAAGAGGCTAAATCATCCCTCGAGACGTGTGTCACAAAATGTTTAATTAAGAGCAATTAACAGCTCGCTACAACTCAGGGGCTTGCAACTGTGGATGGAGCGAAAACCAGCACACGCATTGGTCTCCTGAGGACCAAGGTAGCTTTTAAATAATATAAACTGAATTTAAAAATCATTTCATATGCTGCTTTGCAATATAGCACCGATCAAAGTGGACTGTGAGGGGTGACAGTGGAACATTTCAGAACCATGGAGGAGCAACACTGTTCTCACACTCCCATGGCTGCCTGTATGGAGGAGCGACACTGTTCTCACACTCCCATGGCTGCCTGTATGGAGGAGTGACACTATTCTCACACTCCCATGGCTGCCTGTATGGAGGAGTGACACTGTTCTCACACTCCCATGGCTGCCTGTATGGAGGAGTGACACTATTCTCACACTCCCATGGCTGCCTGTGTGGAGGAGCAACACTGTTCTCACACTCCCATGGCTGCCTGTATGGAGGAGCAACACTGTTCTCACACTCCCACGGCTGCCTGTATGGAGGAGTGACACTGTTCTCACACTCCCACGGCTGCCTGTATGGAGGAGTGACACTGTTCTCACACTCCCATGGCTGCCTGTATGGAGGAGTGACAGTGTTCTCACACTCCCACGGCTGCCTGTATGGAGGAGTGACAGTGTTCTCACACTCTCATGGCTGCCTGTATGGAGGAGTGACACTGTTCTCACACTCCCATGGCTGCCTGTATGGAGGAGTGACAGTGCTCTCACACTCCCATGGCTGCCTGTATGGAGGAGTGACACTGTTCTCACACTCCCATGGCTGCCTGTATGGAGGAGTGACTCTGTTCTCACACTCCCACGGCTGCCTGTATGGAGGAGTGACACTGTTCTCACACTCCCACGGCTGCCTGTATGGAGGAGTTACTCTGTTCTCACACTCTCATGGCTGCCTGTATGGAGGAGTGACACTGTTCTCACACTCCCATGGCTGCCTGTATGGAGGAGTGACAGTGCTCTCACACTCCCATGGCTGCCTGTATGGAGGAGTGACACTGTTCTCACACTCCCATGGCTGCCTGTATGGAGGAGTGACTCTGTTCTCACACTCCCACGGCTGCCTGTATGGAGGAGTGACACTGTTCTCACACTCCCACGGCTGCCTGTATGGAGGAGTTACTCTGTTCTCACACTCCCATGGCTGCCTGTATGGAGGAGTGACACTGTTCTCACACTCCCATGGCTGCCTGTATGGAGGAGTGACTCTGTTCTCACACTCCCACGGCTGCCTGTATGGAGGAGTGACACTGTTCTCACACTCCCACGGCTGCCTGTATGGAGGAGTTACTCTGTTCTCACACTCCCATGGCTGCCTGTATGGAGGAGTTACTCTGTTCTCACACTCCCATGGCTGCCTGTATGGAGGAGTGACTCTGTTCTCACACTCCCACGGCTGCCTGTATGGAGGAGTGACACTGTTCTCACACTCCCATGGCTGCCTGTATGGAGGAGTGACTCTGTTCTCACACTCCCACGGCTGCCTGTATGGAGGAGTGACACTGTTCTCACACTCCCACGGCTGCCTGTATGGAGGAGTTACTCTGTTCTCACACTCCCATGGCTGCCTGTATGGAGGAGTTACTCTGTTCTCACACTCCCATGGCTGCCTGTATGGAGGAGTGACTCTGTTCTCACACTCCCACGGCTGCCTGTATGGAGGAGTGACTCTGTTCTCACACTCCCATGGCTGCCTGTATGTAAGACTCTCTGTACGACTCCATAAAGCTCATGGGCTCCAGTGCTGCTCAATGCTGTCATGTTACCTGATGGGAAATTTACCACAGATAAAATGAGCCGAGACGAACCCCCCCGTGGTGCTTTCATCTGATGGAGCATTATTCTATATCAGGCTATTTTGACTCAAAGGGTTTTGCGTTTCACAAAGTGACAGCTGTTCTTTTGAGCGTGCACAAACAATGACCATGAGTAAATATGAATCTGAGGAGTGCTGAAGGACTTACGATGCAGACCCTGTTCAAACCAAAACTACAGCAGCAGCCAAGAAGAGACAGGTGACGTTTCAAAAAAAAAAAAACACATCAGGAGAATATGACTGAGCTACACTCTGTTATACAGAGGTAGAACACCAGGTTATTAAACAGCACGTTATAGAGTAAGGTAGTCAGTACAGTGTTTATTCTGAGATCGTGCTGAATTCATCTTGCCTGCTTCTGTGGTTTTGGTCAGTACTGTGGGACAGGATAAAACCTGAAAAATTGGTCTACTCAAATGCATAGCTATATCAGCAGTGTGTGTTTGTGTGTGTGTGTAGCGGTGGGCTGCTGGTCTGGTCTAGTCTGTATGTATTCACTTTTTTTAAGCTGACAATGAAAAGCGGAAACTCCAAAAGAAAATAGAGCAGCCACTCTCAGCCTTAGTCACGGAATGTTCTGGCCTGTTCTATTTATGTATTTGATGGGGACAAAAAAAAAGCACCGATCCAATTTACAGCTGTTTCCCTCAAGTCTGGTTCTGGTGGCTCACAGGTTATGCAGGTTTTATTTTCAGTTCACCTCACCTGTGTAATCCTCTGCTGTGATTGGTCACTATGTGCGGAGTAAAAATGAAACACCTGCAGATCCATTTGCTCTCTAGGACCAGGGCTGAGAGACATCAGGTCATTGTGTGTATATTTATAGCCAATGCTAATTTCCTAGATCTGTAGGTTAACAGGGCTTTCTAACATAATTCCTTCATTTAGTTTAATACTAACTCCTAACTGTTACTAACACTGAACCCTGCTGAACTAACAAAATGGCATTTCCTGTTTCCATTCAAACACGTTTTACTGCAGTGCACTGTGGAAAAAACCCTGTATTTGTGACGATGGCAGAAAGTGGTCGCTTCCCTTGCTTCCCCTGTGTCAGCGCTGAATGTCTCCGGCTTTCTGTTTCTGCTAACCACGATGATGCCTTGCTTTACCTGTCTGACATCACATAACTTTCTTGGTACAAAGGTGTGTGCGTGTGTGGGGGCGGGGTGGGGAAATAAAAATACCTCTTGGCAAAAGGCCCAAAACTACCTACAGATTGGATGTATACAGTACCTTTAATGTTATGATCGCAAAGACATTTACAGTGGAAGGGGGCAGCTCACCTTGAACACCAAGGTATAACCTGGGTGGTGCATGCGACCATTTTGTGTCAGAATGCTCACCACATACCTGTGGAGGCAGAATGGGAGGGATTAACTGAGCTAGTTACACTGGGGGAGGATTAGGTGGGGACAGCCATGTTGGGAATTTTGCCAGCAGGGAACCTTCTACATGACCACACTAACTAACTAACTAACGACTAAAATGACTTGGGCCCTGGATAGTGGCGCCATCTATGGGAGGGAGGACAAGATGACACCCCTCTTTGGGGGCAATACATGAAATAATTTTCAACACTCTTTTATTTTGGCATGCAGTTTAGCCATGATCAGACCTGGATATCACAGAAGCATGTGAAATACCTCAACTTTTTAGTCACTCAATGTTCAAAAAGGGTAAGACCAAATGCCTCAGGCCTCGGTGTCATGTTTGTCTCCCCTAAATTCACTGGGGGAAATCAGACTAACTAACGAACTAACTTCTGATAATCACCCAGAGGGAATGCTGAGATACTGTGCCAAAGTTTCTGGTGGTGGGGGTGGAGAGGGTTGTGGGGGAACTTTCTCATCCCTTTAAAAGGCTGTTGATTTTTCCCCAGGGGGTGACCCTGGGCACTGGGATGCCTGGTGAACCCAGATACTTCCAGGGCACCCCAATGTCCTACCCAAAGAAATACATGGAAAAGCTCCTCCACTGTCTCTAGTAATGAGTGTTAAACACTCGTTAGGGATATCTGATAGACGAGACTTAGGGGGTGAGCAAGGAGGGCTATATTGGTTTCTGGATTCCATGTGACTTGGTTTGATATTGTCCTTGAATGACAGGTTTTATTGTAGCCTAATTTATAAGTGAACCAATGTATGCCGGTAATTGGCTAAATGAGCTAGGGTAACTGGTGGAAAGGAAAACCTGGATATGCACCAGCAATGCGGAACCGGAGTGCCCCAACCCTAATATAGATCAAAAACAGATTTTTTAACCAATGGAATTCCCCCCCTCACTCCATCCACCCTCCATAACCTCTGATTGGCTAACCCTGACTAACCCCTCCAGCCAATGCCAGACTCTGTTGCCCTGGAAACGTGGCTTGTTTTCTTCCCTTCTCTTGTTTTGAATGGCTTTCCTGTCCTCCTGTTACGGGTACAGAGGCACTCGCTGTGCTTTTCTCCAGAATAGGAGATGCACAGAATGGCCGGACTCAAGAAGTAGGTGCAGCTATCATTTAGTGGAGGGCTCGCCACTAACCTCCATTGCTTTCCACAGCTGCTAACCCCACTGGCGCCTGGACTAACACACTAACTAATGACAAACTAACAGTTTGCTGGTTTCACTAACACAAACTGACACGAATGCTGCCTTTTAAAACCCACTAACTCAGTACTCAGCTCTCCAGCCCTCTCCAGGATATGGAAGTGGCAACCAAAAAAGCAGAACAGCGCCCTCTACTGGTGTGCATTTCCTGTGCATGCTTAGAAAACGCCCCCTCTGTGCTCTGTGAAAGCTCTGAGGGCTGGACATCCCTGGTCCTGAGAGCCACAGGGTGCGCTGGTTTTAGTTGCTACTTAACTCAGCAAAAAGAACAGGTTATTACTCAGGTAATTTACCTCACCTCATTTCTTGGGTCTGAATTTGATCCTAATTTTTAGGTAAAAAGAAAAACTAGCCACACCCTGCAGTTCTGCTTGATCAATGTTGGCCACCCCTGTTCTGCGTTACCACTACAGAATCATAGAATGTTTATACTATGTATATATATGTATGTATGTATGTGATGTATTTATGTGTAACAAACAAACAATGTTTTCTAAAACGTAGAATAGCTTTCCCTATTGTACATTTTCACAGTGACATTTCAGTTAAGTGGTAAGAACCTAGAGGCTCACACCAGTGTTTTGAGAACGATTTTCCTACCTGTGACTCTGAAGTCTGTTTATGGCTGAAGATTCTCTCTACCTCTTCTATGCTGTGTGAGGGGAAGATAGGGGTGAGTTTACACACAAGAGGTTGTTTTAGTTGTGGTTTGTCTGTGGTAGGTGATGAAATGTTTGTTTCAGGTTTGGATATCTTCTGAGAATGTAGCTTGTTTTCCAGATCAGATTAGGCTACCAGGTTGCTAAAGCAGAAGTGTTTCAAGCTCTCAGTGGTGCTGTGACTTCGAACTTGCCTTCCACCTTAACATCATATCAACAATCAATACAACATTCATACAAACAACCACTGGGCCCAGCACCAGGCTAAGAAAATTATGTTTGTAGAACATTCCTGACCAGGAGGTATAAATGGTCCTACCTGTAAATTTGTTCAGTTTCCTGGATGACCCTGGAACTCCATTTGCCTGGAACAATAAATAAGACTGAGAAACATGTGTCATAAGATGACCTCATGACCCAACTGAAATGTTCTGTCACGTTGTTTTATGTTAGCTTTTTTAGTGTGAGCAGGCTGTGAAATATATTGATTCATCTGTTTATCTATGTATCACCCTCCTTTGTTTAAGTCTCATTTCAAGTGAAACGTAGTTTTAGTGTGTGACCTTACCTGACAGGGGCTAGTTTATTAAATATGTACTACAGATTCTGTGTGTGAAACGTGCCGACTCCACCGTAGGGTGTTAAATAAAATTCTGTCCTTTTTTAAACGACTGTGTCATGGGTGTTTTCAGAAAACCTTTTCAGAAAGGATACATGAATAATATTTGAGTTCCACAGAAATTTGCAGAGTGCAGGCGTTCCGGTGGAACGGAAGTGCCACGCGAATGTGAATGTGCTACGTCAGCGTGGGGCGCCGCGGACCGCTCGCAGTCTGCACTTAAAACTCGACAAAAGCTCACCTGAGGGCTTCTCTCGGTCAGCAGGAGAGGGGCTTGGATTAGAGAGAAGCTCTCCCTCCCCCCTTCTTGCCTTTCCGAGTGCCCGCAGGTAGCAATCGCGGTCTCTTGCTCTCTGATTATGGTAATCACCGACACAGCGTCGGTGGCATTATCGCCACGGGCTCCGGCGCGCGCCTTCGCTCACCCGCTGATGCAGGAATTATTCACGCTCAGATTCAACGACGAACTACAAAACGCCTCTAATGGAAGCGGCGGAAAAGTCTGCGTACCACTGTGACTGGGTTTTAAAGCGACTCTAGTCCCCCTCACCAAAATAGTTATTTCAAAATGATCCATTTAAAACCCCCCAAGAGGTGCAATTTGTGGGTGAATATGTTTTATGAGAACTCTCATATTATAATATCTGTGTTCTTATGGTTCTATCATAGCCGATTCCTATTTTTATTTAAACTCTGACACACACTGTATAAAAATGAATACAGGCACAGATCAACCTACGGAAAACATTTCACAACAAACAGTTCATTTAGCATTATATTCCCATCAGTGTGATACAGTTTACCAGAAATATTGTCAGTATTTGAAATCCCATAATGCACCACTACTTTGCAGTATTGAGTGTGCACACATTCATATCTAGAAGGATTTACACTGGTCTCAACTTTTCTCAATACTCATTCACTTTTACAGCTGTTTATGTTTCTAAGGCAATACAAACAAAGCACAGGCTTTGGAGACAAAGCCAATTCCCTGTCCTGGGATTTGAACCCACAAACCCAGCATCTGTTTCACACCACACTAGATGAATGGGGCATCTGTGTCACACGCACCTAGCTGGATGGGTATGAAAGTACTGCCACTCAGAGGATGCATTCGAGAACAATGCTGTTAACCCCTCTTTGGGAGAAGAGTGCATGTCTTGAGTATTGTCTAGTATATTACCTTTGGGCACAATAGACAGCAGGTCTGCAGATCCAGATTTCTTTATCTCTATTATTGTGAAGCTGAAGAATTCTGCCTCTGCTTTCCATGCGTACTTCTGATTTTATGGAATTAGCTGCAACAGTTAATACGACCATATATTTTTATTTCACTGTTATTTACCCACATTTGTCCCCTACTGATCCTAAAAAATCTCGCTTTCAAGCGAGAGCTGGCGAAGAATTCAGTAGCAAATAAAGTTACCGACAACATTTACGGAGAGGCTCCTGGATGACAGCTTACCACTTCCCACATATTTTGTTCGTTGAGGTTTTGGCTGCCAGAGACATGTTAACTTTACAACGTCATCACGCCACCAGACCGAGTCTATCACATGCCCCCGTGAAGACGGGGAGGCAGCGAGCTCATTCCACTATAACTCATAATTGCCTTATTAGATACATTATTTACTTAAGGGGTTGCGCCCGATTCATTGCTCTCGATTAAGCAGATAAGAGACTGCTCACCCTAGCCTTGGACTGACGGAGATGTCGATTCCGTTTGCCAGCATAATTACTCTGCTGCGTCAATTATCCGGCCCAATTAAACCGCTCGGCCATGCAGTCAATGGCCTCGTCATTTATTCTGCGCCAGTGGCTAGGCAACAGCGTTGCGCTGGTAAGACCTAAGTGATGTTTATTGGTGGCCAGATGTTACCGAACACTGAGCCCGCAAACGGGCGCGGAAAGTACACTTATCAACAAGGTAAACACATCAGGTGTTGGTCCGAGAATGCTCAGGCAATGCACCTATACCTCCCTGCAACAATGGGACAATTCCGTGCCTGATGTCAAATTGATCTTTTAGTGCCCTCTAGTGGCCATATTACAGAACCGTTACAGGAATCTTTTGTAGGAATACTCGTAATTAAGTAATTAAGACTCAATTTAACGTCTTTCTTGAGACCTTTTTTAGCCATTCAGAGCAAGTGAACGTCACTTAGCCTCTGTTATACTAATTCCAGCATTTTCAATTATAACAGTAATATAATATAGTTAAAAAGGAATAACATTCTCACATTAATTTCCAGCCATGGGTCTTGTTTCTATTATTTAGAGTAATGGCATTTGGTGGCTTGTTGCATTCTGTACGCAAACTTATGAAAATGTGAAATTAATCTAATAGAAACATTGGGTATAAATAAATAATGTCATTCCTAACATAATGCATGTCTGAAAAAATATAAACATTACTGAACTGTGACAAATTAAATTTCCCTCCCAACAGAGCACTTAATTAATGCAATTTAATGAAGCTGTTGGCAGAATGCTAATGTTGGCTATCGTCAACATGCTTTCCCCCCAAAATATGGTTTGAATCCCCAATATCTGTTCAAAGTTTTTTTTTTTTTTAATCTGTGATGCACACAACAACCTGGGCATTATACGTTCTGATGGTGCCACAGCCAATCAGCGGTGTAAATATAGTGAAGGAAAGAAAGAAAAGGCAAAGTTTCAGTCAGTAGTGAATCAATCAAGGCTCCTTGCTCAGTAGTGCCCCCCTCTGGACAGTCAGGCACCTGCAGTTTCCAGCAACCCCACAGCTTTCTGGGATGTGGTCAAAGTGAGAATCATTTTGCTGCATGCTGATATGGTTTACCATAAAAACTATGACTAAAACCAGACTTTCAAGTAACTTGGGAGATTTTTTCACTTGCTTGTAAATGATGTCATGTTCCATAATATTTTTTGACAGTGGGTTTTGAGGCCCTGGTGAGCCATAGGCTCTGCTGGTGTTGGTTGTTTCTCAGCTCTCCTCCCACCTGATCGCTTGGGCTGGACGTGCTTTTGCGGCTCCTCACCTGATCAAACACTTCTGTGTGAAACGCTTCATATCACACTCATCTCATTCAGTAGTCCCTTTACACAGCCGTGTGTGTTTTCTTTCTGAAACTGATGTACAGTATCTCCATGACTCGTACCCACAATCCTCGGGTCCAGACCTTGGCGCTCCGACTGCAGCTGTGGTTTGGAGACGGTTGGTGTAGTGTGCACATTACCTCCTCTGAGGGTTCGTTTTGGTCATCCCTGACTCAGTCCACGCTCATTTCCCCTCTCCCATCTCCTCTGTCAATTAAATGAACACGTTCAATGGACGAGGCTCAACAGTGTCAGTTTTTCCAGGACTGAGCAGAGACTCGAAACCTGTCTGAGACCCAGGAGGAACCGGAGCGAACCTCAACATCCTGTTTCCCTTACAGCGCACACGTGTCCTTACGAGACCCCTGCAGCTCTTTACAATAACCGCAGACACCTCAGTCTGACTGTGTGTAAAGCGAGACCCCTGCAGTTCTTTACAATAACCGCACACACCTCAGTCTGACTGTGTGTAAAGCGAGACCCCTGCAGTTCTTTACAATAACCGCACACACCTCAGTTTGACTGTGTGTAAAGCGAGACCCCTGCAGCTCTTTACAATAACCGCACACACCTCAGTCTGACTGTATGTAAAGCAAGACCCCTGCAGCTCTTTACAATAACCTCACACACCTCAGTCTGACTGTGTGCAAAGCGCCTGTCCAGCCAAACTTACACACTGGTTTCTATGACAAAATACTCCAGCAAATGGAAGCAGGGAGGGATGACCGTGTATTTTATGGAACTAACTAGAGTAGAAACGCTCTAACCTTGGTTCAGGTACTTTATGAACAGGATATTTTCTCCCCATCTGCAAATTTTACCAGAAAATAGTCACAGCACAGAGACAAATTGAGTTAAAGGGAGTCGGAAAATGGCCAAAATATGCATATTTCAACGGAAATGTCAATTTTCAAGTGTGGATTATTGTTCAACACCATTGCAAAATTATTGGAGGTAATATTTAAACATCAGGATGGTTCAAACACGTCTCTAACATTGACAGTGCACTGAAATGCTGATGGGATTTTTCTTCCCATATTCACCTCCAGGGGGCAGCATTGTGTTGTGCAAAGGCAGGTCCGCTCCCTTCATGCCCGAATGAGAAGTGGCACCCTCTCCCCTCCAGCCCCCTGCCAGTCAAAGCAAACTATCACAGAGGGAAAAACTCGAGCAGCGAGCGAACGCTGCCCTGCGGACATTGAAATTCATAACTGCGAGAACGCGTCAGATGATTTCTCAGTCGGACTTGACCACGGTCGCGGAAAAACTGTTTAATATTCTGCCGTGCCGTCATCTCAGCTAAAGGTCTCCAGACACCGCATATGATATTTAATAATGATATATTTAATCACGCGGCTCGTGCACACCATCGTTAATCAGCGTCTGATGAGAGCAAACGCTGCTTCGAATGAAGCATGCAAACGGCGCTGTTAAGATCTACATGACGTTGTTATTGTTTATTGGTTAAACTGCACTGTTAATGGTGAAGGGGCAGGTGAATTGTTTTGCTCTTTTGTTTTGCTGTACCCTCAGCAACGACCAATGAGGACAAAAACAGACACGGTGCACGCACGCTCACAATCCATTAAAAACATTCCATTTTTGCCGTTTGACACAGGAACAGAAAGATCTCTGAGTTTCCTGCCGTCAGTGTTTCATGGCTCAGTGAATAATAAAGTTTAAACCAGAATGTAACCAAAATGTTTAAGTTGAATTTAATATAATAAGAAAACGGTCCTTTTCATTCCCTGAAAAGCTCTGCTTCTGGAGATACAAGGTAGTTTTTATAACACTGAGATACACACCTCCACACACAAACTGAATTTGCAAGGAGATTGGGAGGTATTACCTTTATTCTCCACAATTCTTTAAGAGAAAAAAGAAAACTGAGAGCAGAGAAAGGACCGTGAAGAATGACTGTGTGGTGCAGTTAGCCAGCTGGTTTTCGGGCAGCGCCCCCAGTCTCTGTGCCCCCGGTCTCTGTGCCCCTGGTCACTGCTCTCTGACTGACGCGCTCAGTACGGTGGCTGCACGTACATGTTCCTGGAACTCTTTTCTCAGCACTCTCCTCTGCTCTGCGCCAAATCTGAGCTCGACCGCTAAATCTGTGCCATGCTCTCCCTGCAGATGAAGATTATGCTTCATTTTCCAAAAACACGTCCCGCTAAACTGTTTGGGTGGAATCTTACATCACCTGTTTGTCTGGATATCCATCGGTTGCTTGAGTTCAGGCGACTGTAACGGATAGCTAAATCCCCATGAGATCTTATGTTTCTCTGTCTTTCAGAGCTGTAGTGTCTAAAGAGCGCAGGGCCAAAGGGTCGGCCTCATTAAAAGGCCAATTAAACTCTACAAGGTGCTCAAAGACTCCGGGGGAGGGAAATCAAAGCCCCCCCCACAGTCCTCCGTATGAGGAATGTACACTCTACACTAAACTATACTAACTCTCCACACTACACTCTACGCTAAACTATACTAACTCTCCACACTACACTCTATGCTAAACTATACTAACGCTCCACACTACACTCTACGCTAAACTATACTAATACTCTACACTACACTCTACGCTAAACTATACTAACGCTCCACACTACACTCTACGCTAAACTATACTAACGCTCCACACTACACTCTACGCTAAACTATACTAACGCTCCACACTACACTCTACACTAAACTATACTAACTCTCCACACTACACTCTACGCTAAACTATACTAACTCTCCACACTACACTCTATGCTAAACTATACTAACGCTCCACACTACACTCTATGCTAAACTATACTAATACTCTACACTACACTCTACGCTAAACTATACTAACGCTCCACACTACACTCTACGCTAAACTATACTAACGCTCCACACTACACTCTACGCTAAACTATACTAACGCTCCACACTACACTCTATGCTAAACTATACTAACGCTCCACACTACACTCTACGCTAAACTATACTAATGCTCTACACTACACTCTATGCTAAACTATACTAACGCTCCACACTACACTCTACGCTAAACTATACTAATACTCTACACTACACTCTACGCTAAACTATACTAATGCTCCACACTACACTCTACGCTAAACTATACTAACGCTTCACACTACACTTTACGCTAAACTATACTAACGCTCCACACTACACTCTACGCTAAACTATACTATTGCTGTATACTACACTCTACACTACACTGTACTGATGCTCTAGGGTGTGCATTCCCGTCAAAGAAACCGCATGCTGTTTAGCGGAAAATGAGTGTGGAAAATAAGGACCATAAGGTTGCTGGAACCAAATGGAAAATCGGCTCATTTCATCATTCAGCCTATAAACTGTGTAATTCCTGGAATGGCTGTTCACCCTGGCAGAGGGCGACTGGATCAGCCCTGCACTCTTTGGACTGCGCCGATGCGATGCGTTTGGGGTGCGGAGAACTCACAGACCCCCGAAGTCAGCGTGGAGAGGGGACTATCCTGTCACCATGGAGATCTGATGAGCTTTTGTCCCCTGGCTCCTTAATTTCCCTGCTAAATGCTGTCCAATCCAGGACTTAATTAGCTTAAATTGGCCAATTAGAGGGAAGGTCTATTTCCTCAAGTTAAAAACAGAGTGCTGAACTTCGCCAGTCCTGTTGGCTCATTAGCACTAGCTTGCTGTTATTATGGTAATGGAGTGAAAAGAAGGGTGAGGACTTTCAACAGCAACATTTTCATAGTGTGAGAATGCTTACGCCCCCTGCTGGTAAAGGCATGAAAGTGTTTTCAGTGGATTTGAATGAGGAGGGCGCACCATACAGTCATAAACAGGCAAACATGGACAAATACACACATATAAATACACATATCACACATGTGCACATACACACTTGCACACACATATGTATGCATACATGGATGCGCGCACACTCACACACACAAACACACTCTGTCTCTCTCTCTAACACACACACACACACACACACTCTCTCTCTCTCTCTCACACACACACACACACACTCTCTCTCTCTCTCTCTCACACACACACACACACACACACTCTCTCTCTCTCTCTCACACACACACACACACACACACTCTCTCTCTCTCTCTCACACACACACACACACACACACACACACTCTCTCTCTCTCTCTCACACACACACACACACACACACACACACACACACACTCTCTCTCTCTCTCACACACACACACACACACTCTCTCTCTCTCTCTCTCACACACACACACACACACACACACTCTCTCTCTCGCTAACACACACAAACACACTCTCTCTCTGTCTAACACACTCACTCACACACACTCTCTCTTTCTGTCTACACACACACACACACACACACACACACACACACACACACACACACACACTCTCTCTCTCTCTCTCACACACACACACACACACACTCTCTCTCTCTCTCTCTCACACACACACATACACACACACACACACACTCTCTCTTTCTCTCTCTCTAACACACACACATACACACACACACACACTCTCTCTTTCTCTCTAACACACACACATGCACAAACACACACTCCCTCTCTGGGTTTGTGCTCTGTTCTGGGTTTTCTTATGAATTTCTTATTTTCAGTTTCATTCTTCTCTCCCTCTAAAACTCTCTGCCTCTCTCTGCAATTCTGGAGTGCTGCCTGCCTCCAAAAAGCACTCTGTCTCCTCACTGCTGTTACCATGACTACCCATGGGGGGGTGGGGTCAAGGGTCAGTCGTCTGCATTTCGCATACTTACCGGCTGCGAAGGAAAGACCAGAAATGAGAACAGCCTCAGGGGAAACACAAGAAAGAGAGAGAGAGAGAGAGAGAGAAGGAAAGAGAGAGGGAGAGAGAGAGAGAGAAATAGAGGTGGGTGCTACTGCTAAAAGTGACTCTTTCTCTCTCACACTTACATTAGCAGGTGAGCTTTACCTGTTTGCCTCAAACAGGAGGGTATCCATTGTTTAACAGGAACAAAAGAAAGTCTCAGTCTCTTACGTTAAACCAACAAAACCCAATCTAAATCATTTCAATAAAAACAGCCACCAATAACACCAATAACAGGCCATAGGTCCCAGATATAATACATTTATCTTTTCATTTCATGCACCGAGTTCCACATACAGTAACCTCGTATTTGATCACAAATATAATTCACCCTTTGTTCAGTCAAAGACACACTTTCCTTGGTGTTAGCATCACACTCCCAGTAATGGCTACCAATGTCCATATTTCTATAAACAGCTGCCTGACATGACCTTCCCCTTGACCTTCGTAGTGCTGCGTTACCCAGACTGGCCTGTTGGGGGCGCACTGGAATAAAAAGGGCAGAATCACAGGCTTCAAACTCCTCATCACAGATTCATTAGTGCTCAGTGTGAGTGAGCGTTAGTTTGCTAGCAATGGGGCAGGCATGCTCTGTTAGCCTTTAGCCAGTATAATCACCCTGGATTTAGTGTAATCGCTCCGCCCGGTCTATTGTAGGGGAGTGACTCTGCCTCGCTCCTGCTTCTGTTACAGTCTGCTGATACATGTATCCATTCACACGCAACAGCCTCCACTTACTGAACAGATACAGCTTAGAGAGGAACGATTACTGTGTATCAGACTGTGATTCTTCTGCACACACACTTTGTGGTGTGTTTGTGTGTGTTTCTTTTCCCTCAGCTTCAGAGTATCCAGAGCGCCTGAGTGCAGTTCTGCTCTTTAATACTGGGACATGCTTATGTGGAAAATGGTTGCAGGTTACTGTGTAACTGAATAGAATTGTTCTGCACACTAACATTGCTACATGATTATGTCCAGTGTGAGAAAAGGGAGGTGATGCTGGAGAAAAGGGGGTGATTCTGGTTGTCTCTGTCCTCATTCACTCTGAACAACTTTAGCATAAATTAAATCGATATTCTAAACCAGAGCATCATCCCTGCCCTTTTAAATTAAACTTAATAAAAGTGTTTAATGACTTCATTAAAGAGTGACATTGGTTTGAAATGATGACATTGGTTTTGTGACAGTGACATTGGTTACCTTTGAAAGTGCTGGAAATGCTGCAGAGAACAGCTGTCTCTGTTTCCTGGGCACCAGGCACACATTCACCAGCATCTATAACACACAGAGCAAATATATTTCATGAAGACGATTGTGTGCTTGTGTGTGGAATGGTTACTCAAAGGAACATTAATTACCAGATAATACAATGTTACTACAGCATGTAGTGAAACAGTAAAACTGTAATAAAAGCACTGTGTCTCTTGCTGTGCTTGCCGCTTTATTGATGGGAACAGTGACTCTTGTTACAAACACATCTGTCTTTTATTCAGTCTAAATGTTACAATGTAACTCCTGTGTGTAGTACAGTAATGCACTGAAATGTAGTGAGATGTGATCGCATGAGTGGGACTGGCTGTTTGTCCCAAAGGTCACAGAGAGCAGCAGGTGGTGAGGCTCATGTGTGTAGAGCCTCTCTACACTGCAATGACCTGCCAGCCTTTCCCTGAGAATAAAAGGCTGTTGGCTTTTTTAAAACTCATCTCAAAACACACTTTTCCTCTCTTTTCATGTCTCTGATGCCGTTTCACCTCGCTCCTCGCGTTGTTTCTCATTTTTAAAATAGTTTTAATATTGTTGATATTTGTGATACACCTGATGTTGTTGTTGTTTTCCTGAGTGTGTTTGTTTTGGTGCTTGTCCCACCTGTACAGTTTGTTTTGACCGTGTGAGATTGACTTTAAAATCTAATAAACTCAAACCTATACACAAGGATGTGAAGACAGATCCAGATGATATAAATATTGCTTGCATAAATCAGTGAATTGTTCTGCGGTGGTGTTAATGTTTTTTTTCTTTCAGGTGGGGGTAGGACAGGGGTATTGTGCTTGACATGATCCTGAGAAGAACACCAGTCCCTCCCTGAACACCCCCCACCCCTTCCCACCCTCTCCCAAAGCTACTGTAAAAGAACAACCAGGACACAGAAACTCGGGTCTCCATTTCAACCCAACAGGATCCAGATGGCTGGAGATTACCGTAGGTTGGACTGGCTAGGGCCAAGGTCTTCACGGGTCAGAGCTAATTCACAACAGATCCGGCAAAAGACAAAAAAAAAAAACCCAGAAAAACCTTGGTGAGCAGGGGAGGCAAATATCCACCAATGGTCCAACAAACGTTCTTTTTGTTCCAGCAGAACCAGGGAGTCAGAATCCATTCAGACTAAAGCAACATGGGACCAATTTATCATAATATTCAGCTGTGTGGTACATAAAATACTGTCTTCAAAGTGTCCAATAGAACTCTGCTTTTAAAGAATTTCTTATGCAAATAGTCGTTCTGGTGCCTTCTTGTGTTAAAACTAATAAAAATGTTCTTGGTTTCATACCTTTCATACGCAGAATTGAAAAAACAGCAGTAATGTGTGGCTCTGTGCCGAGGGCAACCTGCCCTCTCTGGTCATGTTACATAAGGCTTAGTGCCACACATGGTTCTCCAACTGTCTCCGGACCTGAGGTGCAGACTGAGTGGAGTTACTGTCACAGTGCCAAACTCTGCACCTGAGGACTGTGGGTGATACTAATTTCACGGGTACTACTGCAACCTTTTCTACCGCTACCGCTACTGCTACTGCCACTACTACTGCTACCGCTACCAATACCGCTACTGCTACTGCTACTGCTACTGCTACCACTACCACTACTGCTACTGCTACTACTGCTGCCACTACTACTGCTACCGCTACCAATACCGCTACTGCTACTTCTACTGCTGCCACTACTACTGCTACCGCTACCGCTACTGCTACTGCTACTACTACCACTGCTGCCACTACTACTGCTACCGCTACTGCTACTGCTACTGCTACTACTACCACTGCTGCCACTACTACTGCTACCGCTACCAATACCGCTACTGCTACTTCTACTGCTGCCACTACTACTGCTACCGCTACCGCTACTGCTACTGCTACTACTACCACTGCTGCCACTACTACTGCTACCGCTACTGCTACTGCTACTGCCACTACTACTGCTACCGCTACCAATACTGCTACTGCTACTGCTACCACTACCACTACTGCTACTGCTACAACTGCTGCCACTACTACTGCTGCCACTACTACTGCTACCGCTACCGCTACTGCTACTGCTACTGCTACTACTACCACTGCTGCCACTACTACTGCTACCGCTACCAATACCGCTACTGCTACTGCTACTGCTGCCACCACTACTGCTACCGCTACCGCTACTGCTACTGCTACTACTACCACTGCTGCCACTACTACTGCTACCGCTACTGCTACTGCCACTACTACTGCTACCGCTACCAATACCGCTACTGCTACTGCTACTGCTACTGCTACTGCTACCACTACCGCTACTGCTACTGCTACTACTACTACTACCACTGCTGCTACTACTACTGCTACCGCTACTGCTACTGCCACTACTACTGCTACCGCTACCAATACCGCTACTGCTACTGCTACTGCTACTGCTACCACTACCGCTACTGCTACTGCTACTACTACTACTACCACTGCTGCTACTACTACTGCTACCGCTACTGCTACTGCCACTACTACTGCTACCGCTACCAATACCGCTACTGCTACTGCTACTGCTACTGCTACCGCTACCGCTACTGCTACTGCTACTACTACCACCGCTGCCACTACTACTGCTACCGCTACCAATACCGCTACTGCTACTGCTACTGCTACTGCTACTGCTACTACTACCTCTGCTGCCACTACTACTGCTGCCACTACTACTGCTACCGCTACCAATACCGCTACTGCTACTACTGCTGGTACTACTACTGCTACCGCTACTGCTACTACTTCTACTTATACTACTACTGCTGCTACTGCTACTGTTACTACAACTACTACTATTATTATTACTTCTGCTACTACGACTACTTATACTACTACTGCTACTGTTAGAAGTACAAGCAATACTGCCACTGTTACATTTCCTACTAACACTATCACTTATAATAACAGTAATCTGTATACATACTGAACTACTCATATTGTTACGATAACTGTGCTCTTAAACATATGATCAATGCAAACTGCTGTGGTACCCTACAGCAAGCTAATTCTGCTGAATTACTTCAGTGAAAGACTCTGCTATATAGACACATTGTATATTTAAAAGTTTGTGTATGTGTATCAGGGATTATTTGTGTGTGTGTCTGTGTGTGTCAGAGAGAAGGAGAGAAAGTATCTGTGCATGTGATTTAAATGCAGGCGTGGTATAAAAGACAGAGAGGGGAAGAAGGATTCTGGGAAAACACACTGCAAACGAGTCTGCAGGAACGATCAGGGCCGCGTTCTCTGAGCTAAGACGCATCATGCCAGGGAGAAAATACAAGACGAAAAATAGGAAAAAAGGTTCAGCGTGGTCATTGTTAGCACAAAGTTAACGAGCAATTTATGGAGGCTAGCTATGCAAAGCAGCCAATTACCCAACAGCATCAGTCAGAGGCGAGTGTTCTGGAACTCAGCGACCGGCTCGGTGTCTCTGGCCCCAGTCAGGCACACACGTGCTAAAGTAAAAGTTTTTAAGCGCAGGGTAATTAGAAAAACATAAACCTGAAATATCAATAAAGCAGCAGGATATGGTGGTTCATAACACATGTTTTGCCTGGGATTACCACGCAAGCAGCTGAACAAACAAAGGAACATTTGGCCCAATATTCTGTGGCCCACACATGGCTGTATGTATTTAATATTCTTACAAAAGAACGTACAAAAAAATTCAGGAACTGGGAGTACGCACAGAAACCTTTTCATGCAGACATATTCCTGAATATAAAACATGGGGTATCTGAGGATACAATAATTTCATAATTCATAATTTTAGATTTTATGGTAGAACATATTTGAAACCATAATATTTTATGGCCATGAGTATTGTTGTGGTGTGCTGTAAAAAATTCTGAGAACGGTTTTTCAGCAGCTCCAGATACCACAAATGCAAAGTAAAACAATGCCTGTCAAATCATTCCCTCTGCATACGTATACAATAACAATTGCACATAACAATTGCAACTTTCATGGTGATAGCGGGTCAGGTATTGGGAACGGGATAGAGAAACACACAGGTATAAGACTCACCTGGGGGATGCATGGCAGACGTTTTACACTGGAACACTCAGAATGCAT
>JAFBMS010000203.1:442938-452938 GCA_019788955.1 Albula glossodonta
CATTTTAAACTGAAAATAGCATTTTTTTAAAGCTCAAAACTCTGTCTCTCTCTCTCTCTCTCTCTGTCTCTCTCTGTCTCTATCTCTCTCTCTCTCTCTCTCTGTCTGTCTCATTCCCTCATGCCCGCTGTGCCTCTCTGTTTTTACACCCTCACCTTTAAAATACACCCTCCCCAACACCCACATCCCAGAGATTCCCCCTTTTATAATCTGATCTATATTTATTTGCTTATTCTATTACGTATTTATTTTTATTATTTTATCGCTGAGGAAAACTCCCATTGAAATCCAAAGGCCAATTGACTCAGATTTAACAGACGATTACAAGTGAAATTGCCCCTCAAATGGCAGGCTTTCCACAGGGCCTCCTTCAGGCTAGAGATGGCCACTAGGGGGGTTTTTGGGGGTGGCTGATGGCATCCTGCCAACACCCACCTAACCGTCCCCCCCACCCCACCCCCCAAACACCCCAGGAGGATGGCCAGGGCTAACCGTGACGGTTAATTAACCCAAAACAGTCTCTGGCATGTATTCAATGAGGCAGCGAGACAGACAGCACGTTCACTCAGCCTGGTAAAAATATCAATAAAAGATCCCACAATGCACCTCTACATACAGAATGTATTTCATAACATCAGTGACATTACTGATCCATAAACTGTTCATTTGATGTTGAAAATGAACTGTAAAGTGCTCTATTAACAGTTAATTAAAAGTCAATTACATAGCTATTGACCATTCATGTGCTATTATATAAACATATTAAAATAGATGATTTGAACATGATTTTTTCTTGTCTAAGGGGTGATAGTGGAATGGCTCACCTCCATTATCAAAGCACAGGTAACAGGACAAACATTAATTTCATAATCATAAACCATTGCAGGAAGCTCCTGTTTCCCTATTGTTGTTTGTCTCTCTGTCTCTCATTTCTCTTCGTATTAAAATGCATAATTGACATGAAATATTTAAAAATACACATCAATAGTAATTATATAATAGCATAATAATTACAATTATCTACCGTAATAACAATACAAAACAACAGCAATAAGAATAATGGTAACACAACAGTTATTAACAGAAATATACACATATATTCCACTATCAGTTTTCCAGGTCTTCTCTCCATATCTCTCTCTGACTTTGTTTCACTTGGTTTTAAAATGGTTCACCTACATTGCCAAAGCACATGGTACAACACAAAAAATTAATATATACCTCCTTTATAAATGTTTTTTGGGGCAACTTTCAGTTTCAGGGGGTGTAAAAGGAAAATGTGTGTTATTCACACGTATCACAAACAAACAAACAAACAAACACAGCAGCAGAAGGGCCAGAAAAACGCTCAAAGAGTGTACTGAAAATGAAACCGCACTTTGCAGTTGTTACTCTCTCTGATGCGTCATACGAGCGAAACAGAAAGCCCAGATAAATCATCTCAAATAAGCTCATCTGCAGAATTTGTGTTCAACACAGCAGTTTCCTCTCACACAGTCCCCTGCAGACAGCCAAAGGATATTTTAAGAGCTGTTAGATCCACAAAACACACAGAGAGAGGAGAGGCCTGCTCAGAGTTTGATTTATGCTGAGTGTGTGTGTGTGTGTGAGTGTGTGAGTGTGTGTGTGAGTGTGTGAGTGTGTGAGTGTGGACCACTCCATACCACGCAGCGCACAGCTTCATCTCTCAACACACCAAAGACATCATCCACATCACAACCCTCAGAGAGAGAGAGATAGAGTGTGTATGAGGAGGGAAAGAGAGTGAGTGTGTGTGTGTGTGTGTGTGTGTGTGTGAGTGTGTGTGAGTGTGTGTGAGTATGTGTGTGTGTGAGTGTGTGAGTGTGAGAAAGATAGATGGTACAGTGATAAGTGATAAAACATGACGAACTCCCCAGAAACAAATCATTCTCAATATCAGATTAGCTTGGCATAGGCTGCCTGTAAGATCATTGGTTCAGATTTCTGTGGGTGGAACTGATTGGCTCAGAGAGGTTGGCCTATTTTTATGTAACAGTGATTCTTTCACATCCAACGTATTCTCATAACCTATCATCACTTGGAGTGGACTCCACAATTTATTGGGCTGATGAAGATGAGAAAATACTGTACAAAATAAACAACTCAGATTGTGTGCGCTCGTGTGTATTTACCATCATGCTTTTTGAATAAACAGTGGCTTTGTGGAATAATGTAAGATATAAAATGAACTGGAAAGGACTTATTTGGTTCAGTACTTTGTTGAATAGGCTTTCTTTTAAAATATTCCTTTGAAACATTTTTGAATAAGTAATTTTCATATTTAAACAAAATAATCTCACATTGAACACATTTTTCAAATTTAGGAGGTTTTAAAATATTTATATATTAAATATACAGTTAATACATTAAATTTTTAAAGCAAATGCATAAATAAAATACATAGTTGGTTAATTAGGCTCAAATGTTTTGTTATTTACGGGATTTAGAACATTTAATGGACCTTTCAAAATAAATCTGCATTTATATTTCATACATATATAATGTATTCATTTGTTAAAGGTTTAATATCTTAAATGTCTGATAGGACGATGCATTTAGTAAAAGTTATCACGGTGAATGATTCCCTCTTCCTTCAGGATCAATATGAGAATGCCATTACGATATTCCCTGGCTGGACCTTCAACAGTGTCCAGCCTTTGAACAATACGTTTCCCATCATACACTGCTACAGTGCAGTCATGTGGGCACAGTGCCATGGGGATTGGCTGTCAGCCAGAGCGATGGTTCTGGAATGTTGGTGTCACAGGGTAAGTGGCAGCAGTGAAGATGAATGCAAACACTGATCTAACAGAGCAGAGCTAGATCAACCATGAGCAGATCCACTGATAAATAAATCATCTGGATGGCTCAACCTGCTAATTGAGCTGACTGTGTCAACTGATCCATGTGCAGCAGAGATCTGTGGATTTGTATAAAATACAATTCACAATCTGTGTCATAAAACAACACCCTATGAAAATCACGAAAAATTAAAATCGCAATATTAAATTATTCTATTACTATTAGTCACAGTTTCAGTGTTACCACAGAAATGTATGGTCGTAAGTTTGAGCTCCATAGGAACAAAATGCATGAGGTATAAAGTACTTCAGCTGCCAAACATCTGTGTGAGATTTTACACATTCAAACTGTGTCAGCGTTAGTCTGATATTGTGTGTCTCCCCTAATGAGATACTCATATGCGTTAATGTAAATGCCAAATGGTTGGTTTTGTAGCATTGAAAACATATTTTTAGCACATGGATTTCCATATGGGAGCACAATGGATTCATGAAATTAAAAAGGATTAATCTGAAACTGGGTATAAGTAGCTGTTATTTTACTTTAAACACTTTTTTTCCCATCCTCAATCCAAAACGCTTCAAAGTAAATCTTTTTTTTTTTTTTTTACAAGCAAGCTGTGAGGCAGTCCCTTTCTGTCTCATCCCAGAAATAGGATATAATTTTCCAACCACAGAAAGAATAGTTTTTTTTATGCTTTTAATCACATATTCTTCCTGTGTCATAAATTTGACTGTGCTAATCTGGAGGGTAGTAGCTCCCTCGCCGGTGCGTTACAAACACCGCGGCTCTGGGGCGCTTATTTTGGGTGCTAAGACAAGCGTGTGTGTGTGTATGTGTGTGTGCGTGTATGCGTGTGTGTGTGGGGGGGGTGGGGGATTGGAGTATGGGTCAGAGACACTTTTAAAAAGCACAATGCAGGGCATCATACATGCACGGGGGTGCCCCCTCTCCACCAATCACCACAGACTGGCTTCTGTAACTGAAAACAGGAAAAAGAGAAGAAAAATCTTTGCACACATATATGCAGGATTCAGTATGGTTCAATATGTACTACCAGAATGGTGGGGTTGCAGTTTGTTTCAGTTTTTAGAACAGGCAGCATTGAAACTAAATGGTGACTGTAAATTTGTGTAAAAATATATATATAATTTAAAAACGTAATAATTTTAAAATTTAAAAAAATATGTAGATTGTTAAGATTTATACATATGTATTTGCAATATGTTTGATATCTTTTGGATTCCTATAAACACTGTTAGAGTTGAAATCCTGCTAAAAACATTTTACTGTATTTTGTATATATTTACATAAATAACATATTCAGGTTATATCCGTGGACTTATGCTAATTTCTGTCCCCTTGGATGTCTGAGCTTGACGGGTGGTTTCTCTACAGGGGCTCTGGTCTCCTTGTGGGAGGGGGGGAGGAAGGGGGGAATTAATCTGGGGTTTTGGGTGACTCAGGCGACACACAACGCTCTCGCAACATCAGCAACATCACTGCGGGAAAGCGTTGAGGAGACGTTGGACAAATGCTGAGGAAACATTGTGTGGGTGTTTTTGATGTGTTTGACGTCTGTGGAGCAGTGGGCATGGGCTGGGGGGGTATGAGGGTAGGGATTTGGGGGGGGGGGGGGGTGTTGTCACCATCGCATAGAGAGAACAGCGTGGTGCTGCAGTCTGTGTGTGTGTGTGTTGGGGGGTGGGGGGTGATCCAGGATTTGAGTTGGTTTTCATCCTCAGAAACTCTGCATCCAAACACTCAACAAATACTACACTACCACTCTTTAGATAATATATATTAATAAAAACACAAATACTACACTACCACTCTTTAGATAATATATATTAATAAAAACAGAGATACTACACTACCACTCTTTAGATAATATATATTAATAAAAACAGAAATACTACACTACCACTCTTTAGATAATACATATTAATAAAAACACAAATACTACGCTACCACTCTTTAGATAATACATATTAATAAAAACACAGAAAGCTTTAGGGAATATCTGTACCTATACATATTGATCGTTCAAGATGTTCATTTACGCAAGGGCCATGGAACACCAAATCGGCTGAGCAGATAAATTATCTTTGTTAGTCTTTGTTTATTTTAGCTGACAATTTTTATCACAATCAGAAAAATGAAATCTTACAGAATGCACATGAAATTAATAATAGTCAGTACCAGTGGTGCAGTGATTAACATTATTTAACCAATGAATAAGTGGAATTAATAGATTTTTTAAAATAAGTGATTCTAATTTATTTTTATGCAAACTAAATACATAATGTTCTCACCACTGGGCTATAAAGGCAACGATAATGGCTTTTTTAAGAAGAAAAAAGCAAATTAAGAAGTAGGATGACAATGCCTCTGTGGAGTACAGACCTCAGAGACAAATTGCCACGCGGTCTGTGGTTCTACGGTGGGAACAGACGGGAAACCAGCGGTCTGTGCTTCTACGCTGGGAACAGACGGAAAACCTGCGGTCTGTGGTTCTACGGTGGGAACAGACGGGAAACCTGCGGTCTGTGGTTCTACAGTGGGAACAGACGGGAAACCTGTGGTCTGTGCTTCTACGCCTGGAACAGACGGGAAACCTGCGGTCTGTGGTTCTTCGCTGGGAACAGACGGAAACCTGCGGTCTGTGCTTCTACGGTGGGAACAGACGGGAAACCTGCGGTTTGTGCTTCTACGGTGGGAACAGACAGGAAACCTGCGGTCTGTGCTTCTATGCTGGGAACAGACGGGAAACCTGCGGTCTGTGCTTCTACGGTGGGAACAGACGGGAAACCTGCGGTCTGTGCTTCTATGCTGGGAACAGACGGGAAACCTGCGGTCTGTGCTTCTACAGTGGGAACAGACGGGAAACCTGCGGTCTGTGCTTCTACAGTGGGAACAGACAGTAAACCTGCGGTCTGTGCTTCTACGGTGGGAACAGATGGGAAACCTGCGGTTTGTGCTTCTACGGTGGGAACAGACGGGAAACCTGCGGTCTGTGCTTCTTCGCTGGGAACAGACGGGAAACCTGCGGTCTGTGCTTCTTCGCTGGGAACAGACGGGAAACCTGCGGTCTGTGCTTCTACGGTGGGAACAGACCGTTGCCATGTGCTAGCAGAGCATCGCTGCATTTCAGCATTTAATACGATGAAATGCCATCACCGATCATCGTCATCCTTTTAATATATCAATTCATTCAATGGATAGAAAAAAAATGGACTTGTTTCTGATTTATTAATTTTTTTATTGACTGACAGGGATAGTCAATCCTCCCCCAACCATTCCCTTCCCATAAGTCTCTGCTCCACTGGAGTTTTGACACAGTGATGGTTTTCATTGCTGTCCAGTAGTCCAGGAAGGTTGAAGGTCAACACATTAGGGATTACCCATAATCCACTGCCCTCCCCAGCCGCAGTTCTTTAAAAGCTGCTCAATATCTGGTTTCCCTGGTTACCCTGTCCCATTGCTCCTCCCCCCTGCCCAAAGTGTGGGTAATTGTGTGAAATAGCGGTAAGTCACTGAGCTAGCATTTTCACAGGCTTTCTAACCTCCTTTCAGCCAGCAGTCAGAGCCTTGATAAGTGTTATGCAAAGCGGCCTAATTTATCAGACGCCAGGACCCGGGCGCTGAGTGATGGACGGTAATTAAAAAGGAGCTAATAACCTCTCCACACCTGGCATTTCAACAGGGGGGCTCCGGTCACCATTATCTACATATAGATTAAAAGCTGTAATTGGGCCAGAGATAGGGTTAGGAGAATGGGGAAGGGGGGGGGGGTGGGGGGGGGATGCGGGAGGGAGAGACCAAACTGCCTCCCCACCATTAGGTGGATTTTTCTGAGTGACACTTTGATTTCGCCCCTCTCTAATGCCGCTGAATTGAGTTGAACTGAAATACCAAATGAATGGAGGTTATCTAACAGCACCTATTAACGGGCAAACATTGGCCAGGAAAATAGCTGTGATTGTATAATAATGAGGTGGTTGACGTGACTTGTGGAAGAAACTGTGCAGCAATCAGAGAAACTAACTCAATTAGCTACGGCGCTATAAAAGCTACAGTGCGATGGAAGCTAAAGTGCTAAAAGAACCACAGTATTACCAAAGCCACAGTCCGATAGAAAAGACAGTGCTAATGAAGCTACAATGCTGAAATAGCTACAGTGCCAGAGAATATACAGTATGACACAAGCTACTGTGCCATAGAAACTACACTGCTACCGAAAATACAGTATCGTAGAAACTACACTGCTACAGAAGCTATAGTATCGTAGAAGCTACACTGCTACAGAAAATACAGTATCGTAGAAGCTACACTGCTACAGACGCTATAGCTTCATGGAAGCTACATTGCTATGCAAGATACAGTGCTACAGAAGCTATGCTACTTGAGCGATACAGAAACCACAGCACCAGTGAAGTTAAGGAACTATAAAAGGTACACTGTGAAAGAAGCAGTGGGCTACCGCAGAGTATGGATGCAATATTTCTACTCTTCTGTTATAGCACATAAGATTAGTGGAATAATTTTAGACCAGCAGGCGATATATGCATTAAATTACAATCATTCAGCAATGCTTGTAATGAGAGTGACGTAGAACATGGGGGAACATCATAAGTGCATCGACCTGATGAATATGAGTGATAGCGCCAGGCCTGGCTAGCCACGTTTCCACAGTAACGAGTACATATACAACACCACTAAAGCATCAGCGCACGCTAACTGCGCTAATCCGAGCTAAAACACAGCTCATGAGCACAAACGTTACATTCATAATATAGATATATTAGTAAATACTGTGCATTCTCAATGTGAATCTGAGTCAATATGTGTGTCTATGTCACATTAATGTGAGTCCTTGGGTTATTGAATTTGATATTCAGTTGAAGGATAAACACAGTCATACATCGACTGGGATTATGATAATAATAATAATGCATAATGGATTGTATTTATGCTGCATCCATAAAATAACTCAAAGCTCTTTACAGTAAAGGAGGGGTGGGTGGGGGGGGGGGGTGACTCACCTCAGCCATGCATGTGTAGCACAGCGGCCATTTTGTGCCAGAACTCTCAGCTCTCCCCAGCTGTGTGCATGTCTGATCTGCAGGCCTGTAGAGTCAGCACCGAAAACCAAAAAAACACATTAAAATCAGATGTGTGGCAGCACTGGCCAATGCAAGAACAACCATTTACAAAAAAGAGAAGAAAATCGATTTTATACCTCAGACACAACTTGGATGCAACGTCTATGGTATAAAATTGTGTGCCCACATGCATAAGCAAATGCCTGACCATGCATGCACACACACACACACACACAGTGATGTTGGGTCTTGCCGTCAGAGAGCCGATGGGTGTGCACATTTGTGTTTTTACTCAGCACTGTCTCTGTCTCTCAGCTCACCTGGTCTCTCAGACTCCAAGCGGGGTGTGGAATTTAAGATGAAAAACAAAAGCCAGCCACCCTACGACTCTCCAGGGGCCAGAGTAAATACTGATCTAACCTGAGTGCATATATCACCAAACATTCATTTCACCAAACAGTCATCACACCAAACACCTATTTAAAAATTCCAAACTCACATTTTCAAAGTACATTAAAACATTCTTGCATGCATTTGTAAAAAATGGTGAAGGCTTGTTCTGGATTTCTGAATCAGCTTTACTTTTGCTTGTTATACATGATTTTGACAAACACTTTGTGTCTCAGAACCAAAATCCTGACCTAACAACACAGAGATGGCTGATGAAGCTGAAACATGCTTAAAGAGACGATTCAGAATTATCTCTAGGGTAACCATGCTAAATCGCTGAGGACCATTTATTCAAATCAAACAAGCGGGAATGTCATTATCACTAAACTCACCAAACTGTGCTGGTGAAGATAAAAACGGCCACTTGCATTTAATTATGAGCCAGAAGTTCAGGACTGAGTCCGGACCTTTATGTCAGTGGTACCTGTCACACTCAGGGGTTCCCCCCCCACCCGCCTCGTTTGGGTGCTCTCAGTGATGTCAGAGGGATGAAATCCGGACAGATCCTGCACATTATCCCTTTGATATACCTCTCTGACTGTATAACGGGACGGCCTGTAAGGTATCAAGGGCCCCCTGCTGTGAATTTCAGCGCTGCTGTTTTCTGATTGGCTCTGATCAGGGAGCGCTACACACCACATGAAAGGTGGATTCTGAGAAGCTGTGTGGAGCAGGTTTAACCGTCAGCACTTCAGAGGAAACATGAGGCTGGGAAAGAGGAATAAACCTCAATGATGGGTTTGAAAAGAAGAGGGAGAAGGAGATGCAAAGTGTGCAGTACTCCTGTTGTGTTATACCAGCCCTGGAGGGCCGCAGTGTCTGCAGGTTCAACTCCAGTCCTGGAGGGCCGCAGTGTCTGCAGGTTTAACTCCAGTCCTGGAGGGCCGCAGTGTCTGCAGGTTCAACTCCAGTCCTGGAGGGCCGCAGTGTCTGCAGGTTTAACTCCAGTCCTGGAGGGCCACAGTGTCTGCAGGTTTAACTCCAGTCCTGGAGGGCTGCAGTGTTTGCAGGTTTAACTCCAGTGCTGGGGGGCCGCAGTGTCTGCAGGTTCAACTCCAGTCCTGGAGGGCCGCAGTGTCTGCAGGTTTAACTCCAGTGCTGGAGGGCCGCAGTGTCTGCAGGTTTAACTCCAGTCCTGGAGGGCCACAGTGTCTGCAGGTTTAACTCCAGTCCTGGAGGGCCACAGTGTCTGCAGGTTTAACTCCAGTCCTGGAGGGCCGCAGTGTCTGCAGGTTTAATTCCAGTCCTGGAGGGCGGCAGTGTCTGCAGGTTTAACTCCAGTCCTGGAGGGGGCAGTGTCTGCAGGTTTAACTCCAGTCCTGGAGGGGGCAGTGTCTGCAGGTTTAATTCCAGTCCTGGAGGGGGCAGTGTCTGCAGGTTTAATTCCAGTCCTGGAGGGCGGCAGTGTCTGCAGGTTGAACTCCAGGCCTGGGGGGCCGCAGTGTCTGCAGGGTTTTATGGTTTGCTTTCAATCATCTAGCAAGTGTGCATGTGAGTGTGTGTGTGTGTGTGAGTGTGTGTGTAGTGTGTGTGTGAGTGTGTGTGTGAGTATGTCTGTGTGTATTGTGTGTGTTACTGTGTGTGTGCACGTTGGCAGGTGCAGGCTGTGGGGACAGTATTCT
>JAFBMS010000203.1:457938-495438 GCA_019788955.1 Albula glossodonta
CTACAGGGCATCCAGCACTGTGCCAGACTTGGACTTGAACACTTCAAAGATCTCTGCTCCTCATGGCAAAACAGTGAACTCTGTAACACCTCCACACAACATGAGCAGAGCTGCCAGGGTGGTCATCACCCCCTCCATGCGTGCTGGTTATATGAGTCTGTCCTGGTCTGTCTCTCCAACGTAAACATGGATCTCTCATTGAGTCGGGACTCAATCGCTTTTCTCTCACTGGCAGTATTTCCAACTCCTTTAATGGAAAAAATCACCCTCTGGGTGATCTCGCTTTTTATAATTTCATTTTGGATCGCTCTTTATTCTTACAACCTCCCCCCTCCCCCTCCAAAAAAAAGCTGTGCTCTTGGCAGGCAAAAGAAAATGGAGAGGAAAGGGGGGAACAGGACCCCCATGAAAAAGATGGAGAGAGGGAGAAGGAGAGAAAGCTCTAGTGTTTATCAACATGTGGAGAAAATGAATCCGTTTATAGCTTTGTCTTCATTGAATGTAAACGTTCAACAATCCATTCCTGGCTGGTGAATTTGGCAAACTCCCCGGCCTCTATAGCTGTTCTTCTATACATCCTCATCTCCAGCTAACGAGAAACATTCCACCCCCCTTCACCCCCCACTCCTCCGACTGTGGATTGAACCACATTCACTGTCTGAATGAGTGCACCTGGTTATTTCACTGCTCACTCACACTTCCATCCATTTCATTTTGTCCATGAAATTTTTACATAATTTATTACCTAGAAATCTATGGGGGATTTGGCTAAACATCATGGGTAAAATATCAGAGTGAATATGTACGGCAGAGAGCGGGGTTTTTGAAACGTGGCATACGGAGGAAACGTTTAGCTCGTTTTGCGTGAGAGCTGGCTGAATGTGGGGGGGATTTTGAGGGACGTTTTCGTGGGGGGGATTTTGAGGGATGTTTTCGTGGGGGGGATTTTGAAGGACGTTTTCGTGGGAGAACGAAATCCATCACATCTGGCAACCCCCATGTGCTGGACTGAGACGCTGCTCGCAGAATGCGTCTGGAGATTCCACTTAAGCGAGGGCCTGAAAGAAAAGAAGAAAAGAAGGGAGAAAACCGAAGAGGTGGGTCTTCAATGACATCACAAGAAGGAGTTTGTTCTAGAGTGTGGCGTTCTAGAACATTCTAGGCACTCCAAGACCCTATAAGACAGTGCTGAAAAATCGGGCTGTGAAAGGCGAGTGCAGTAGAGGTAGAGCAGAGGCACATAGCCGAAATGAGTGCCCCAGGGGGGGAAGACGCTTGGTGGCTTTAACCCTGCGGCTGCCTGCGGCACATCACTGTCTGCGTGGGCTCTTTCCAGCGCTCGCACTTGAGCGCACAAACCCAGAGCTGCCCCATCCGCCTGCTATAAACAACCTGTAAACCTTTAATAGCTTGTGTTATTGCAATATTACATTACAGCCCAGAGCAGAACATGAAATGGATCCTCCGTAAAGATGTGAGAGTGTGGGGGAGCTGTGGGGCTGGTGACTGCTAACAGGCCAGCCCTGAGCCCGACTCTGCCACAGGAGAGAGAGAGAATCTGAAACAGCACTCCTCACTAATCCCACACAAAAATAGAATACAGTTTCCATGGAAATGTTAATGAGCTATCAGTTTGATAACGATTAGTATATTGAATATCCTGATTTTGTTCTCCAGGTCTTTAAATATTCTCGGATGGACCCAGGCAGCGGGTACATTTTTAACGATAACAAGCCACTTCCTCCGTAGCCTTTGTGCTCCATGGATTATTATACTCTGGATTTTTTTAAAATTGTAAATCATTTCTCCCATAAAAGAGCATGTGATTGCTGGCCCTGTAATTTGGTATATTGCTGCTCCGCCCCCTTTGTCCAGGCTCCGCCCCTGTTCCTGGCTGAACCCCGGGAACTCGTTCAGATCGGCGTTTTCCTATAGGAGCAAATTATACAACAGGAGCCAAGCAGTCCTGTAGATAGACTATATAGCCTCTGTCATCTAACCCCCCCCCCCCCCACACACACACCCACACGAACATGCATGCACGCACACCCACACACATACATGCATGCACACACACACATAGTTGTGGTGGGCATGTTGTATTGATAGCCCCCTGTTGTGAAAAGGTGGTTGGCAAGTTAAACTCCCAGGGGTGCAAATTCTGACCCCTCCAGCCCCTGTTGCTCCCCCAGGCCCCTTTTCCACCATTCCTGCATAATGAAAGAGAGGAAGGGAGGGAGAGAGAAAGGGAGAATGAAAGAGAGTGCGAGTGGGAAAGTAAGAGAGAGGGAGAAACAGGGAGAGAGAAAGTGAGAGACTGAGAAGGAGAGAGAAAGAGAGAATGGGTGAGAAAGGGAGAGAGAAAGAGAGGGAGACTGAAAGAGAGAGGGAGAAAGAGGGAGAGATAAAGTGAGAGATTGAGAAGGGGAAAGAAAGAGAGAATGAAACAGTGAGTAAGGTAGAGAGAGAGGGAGACTGAGAGAGGCCCTGTCCAGACGTCTCTCCTGCCAGCACAAACAACTGTGGCCGTGCCTGCCAAGATCCCTTTCTCCCAGCGGACTGCAGGTGAGAACGTCCACACGGCCAAAACTCCCCCCAGGTACCCCTCACCTTTCAGAGCTGCCAGATCCTCAATACAAAATAGTTTCTGCTCATTTTTCCCAACAAGCCCTAAAATTACAAAAAAAAAAAATGACCCTAAGGGCGGCCGAATCATCTGCTCAACCCCAAACTTTACCCCAGGCTTCCAAAGAACACCCAAATTTATGGTGAAACACTCCCAATCTGGCAACGCTCCCATCTCTCTCCTCTCCTCCCTCTCTCCCGCCTCTCCTCTCCACTGAGGTCCGACTCATTAGTTTTTCTGGAAACTTCTTGGGGTCCTGCATGCTCACTTTACACATGATTAATGGGGTGCTTGTTTAACATTGACATCACTGCTTATCAAGTGCTGGGATGTGAAAACAATACACTGTTTGCCTGTTAATGCGCTGTACATCATTAGGGTATCCCTGTGTTAGCTGCTTAACGGTGTATTAGTGTTTAGCGTCACCGCTCACCCTGAGCGGACTCACAGAGAGCCGAGCCGTACCTTCCTTACGTACTGTTCACTGTAGCATGACAGTTTGGCCCTGAGACATTAAAAAATGCACCCATAACAGCTTACAATCAACAAATTACTGCTGACTACTACCCATACTGTACACACAGACATTTACATTACAGACTACACTATATCACAGGTATTTAGCCGATGATGTTAACCAAAGCGACTTATAAATGCCTGGACTAATGACTTCGCTGGGGACAATGCTGGGTAAAGGGCCTCTTGCTCAAGACCCCAACAGCTGCACTGCTTTTAGTGCAGCTTCACTGGGGCTTGAACCACCAACCTTCCAGGTCCCAGTCATGCACCTTAGCCATTAAGTTACATGTAGCAAACAAGCCAGATGTATCTTGACATGAGTTTGATGAAAGGATCTCTGACGCAGAAACATCTCTGATGCATATTTTGCAGTTTTGTCAGTATCCTGTTCTAACCTGTAAATCAACCATACAACAGCTGTGCTCCAGGAGAGAATCAAAACAGCAACCTCTGAGCTTCCAGCTTCCCACCCATTACACAGCACTGCCACCCTGTCCCAGCTGTTTTCCCAGTGTGGAGATCTGTCCCCAGTATCCTCCCCCCATCCGTTTGACCTGCATTATGGGGTCTGGTGGCTAGTAGACAGGTCTGGGAGTGGCATTGATCCAGTTGTGTTCACACTGAGCTGAGGGCTGACTGGCTGAGGGCTGAGGGCTGAAAGCTGATTGGCTGAGGGCTGATTGGCTGAGGGGGGTCAATGGGTCCATCTCTGATGAAATGATGAGTATTGAGCCTCATCTGACTCTTCACTCGTTGCTGCCTGTAGATCACGATCTCTGGCCCATTGATGTGTGACACCATGTGCGTCCAGCACCCTGCCCTCGGGACCGCCATCGCTCGTTAGTGACACGCGCTCAGAGCCTGGATGGGCAGATCTCCAGAGAGCTCAGGACAGCGCGCAGAAACAGAGCGTGCTGTAGCGGGGCGCCCTAAACCAGGGACGGGCCAGACTAGGCGCTGTCCGGCACTGTGTTCAGACCTGACACGGTGCTGGAGTCTGGCTGAAAGGCTGGTTCCCATAGTTACATATTCTCATGTTCTTTTTATTACACTTTCAATGCTTTGGTGTGAATGGGAATCATGGAAGCTACTGTACAGAAAATGCTATGATATTCAACACACACAATCTCTGTGTCTGAATCACTGGGTTGAGTAACCAGTCCTCAATGAACTGATGTGATTGGTTGAAGAAGTATTGGTGGGGGCTGGGTAATGCAGAAAAAGGTCAGATCTTCAATGTGGGTGGGTTTATCACTGAAATACTCTTTCCAGCTTTTCCCAGCGTTACATTCATGGACAGTGTATTTGAAAATGTAAACCGTGTAAGTCGCTCTGGAAAACCATTCAGGTCTCGTTTCTGTGTCTGGAACAAACATACCATTCACATGCTGGATCTGTTAAACATGGGTGAAAGGAGAAAGGAGAAATATGAAATATAATTCTGCAATGGTCTAAACCCAGAGAACTGTCTCCATTATTAATGAGAGGGTGAAAATTAACTTTGGATGACTTTATCTGTTCTGTGACTTCAAGACTGAAAATACATTATGTATATATTGCATGCATATGAAATTTGAGATCACAAATAAAAAGTTTTCAGAAAGACAGAATGATATAGAGGGGGAACGAGAGAAAAAGAGATACAGAGGGAGTCGAGTGAGAAAGACAGATAAAAGGATGGAGAGAAAGAAAGAGAAGGAAAGAGTGAGAGAGAAACAGAGGGAGGGAGAGAAAGAGCATCTGTTTTTCTTGTGCGCTCAGCACTCTTGGTTTGGCTGCCTGTCATCCCCAGTGCAGCAGTATAAGAGGGTATGATGAAGTATTTCTGGGACAGTTTAATTTGTCAATTTACGGCCTGTAAACTGCGGAGGTTTGGCATTTTTACCGTTTTGCCGAGAGCCGCCTCTCTCGCTCCATCCGGACCCCTCTCAATGCCTTTTGCAGAGTGTCTGGTCACCCTGTGTTCCTGATAATGATGTCTGGAGAAAATTAATTTGGTGTTAAATTGTATTTGGAAATAAGCTCAATTCTAGGAACAGAATGGTCGTTTACTTTCTGGCAGATTCAATTTTTTTTTATTGTTATTTTTTTTAAATACGCACATAACCACGTGCTCCATTGTAACTGGTTTCGGGTGCGATACTCAGTCCAAATGGGCGGGGCCTTTGTGGAGACTGGCCCCCCACCGTCTCCCAGACGGCCAGCCTCAAACTCCATTGGCTTGTTGCTTCATTGCTTCCTGCTCTCCACCAATCAGGTTGGTGCCAGGAATCCTGGGTGCCATGTATTTTTGGGGTCCCTGGACAGGTTAGGGGCTCCTGAATCCTTATAAACTCACTGCATTATCAGCATGGCTGTCCCCCCACCTGTGTTTTTATTTTCTCTGTCCTTGAACTAGCCCCAGGTAGCAACCCTCTTCTAGTGACTCCCATCTGATTGGATATTTTCCAACCAGTCACGTCAGTGCTATCATCATCACAGTCTCAGGTGTGTGGCTCATAAACATGTGCATTTCACCAGGCCTGTGTCACTGTAAAACACAAAAACTCAGCTTACTAAAATGAACTGAGGAAAGTGATTCCCTGAACTACTGGAATAGGCCAAGTTAATAAGTGTAAGTTAAAGAACGGTGCTAAAGATCGCTTATGACTTTATTTTGTTTAACGTTTGAAATTTATTAAGCTGAGGCAAAATTAAACATACGATGATAAGTTATCAGAAGTCTTTAACACCAGATGGATTAAGTTTGCCGTACTGAGGCTCAAGGCGCTTGGTTCTCCTCAGACTGTGGAAGGTGGAGCCCAGGCTGGTGGCCGATAAATGGAGGGAGGGGGGCATCAGCTGATCAGGCAGCCCCCCCGCCGTCTCATTAGGGCTGATTCACACAGCCGCCCCCACGGCCAGGGCCCCCACCCTCTCCACGCGGGGCCCTCATGGGGCCCCTCCCTCGCCCAAACCACAGACAACGGGGCCCTGGAGAATCGCTGGGGCCGCAATGAATTATTCAAATCAGCAGCAAGACAGAGACCAGGAGGGAGGGAGAGAGGGAGAAGGAGAGAGGGAAAGAGGGATAAATGAGAGAATGAGAGAGTGCATGTGCGGGAGGAAATGCTTGGATTTTATTTTTCTCAGTTGCATGCAAATGACTTCCTCCCCATCTTTCTTGAAACCCCCCCCCCTCTCTCTGGTTCATTAGCACACATCTGGGCTAGAAACCCTTCCCTCACCCCCACCTCCACCTCATCACCAACCCACCCCCCCCTCCCCACACACCCCCCTCCTCAGGAGGGACTACAGGAAGCCGGGGGGGCACACAGACAGTGGCGTGGGTACAGACAGGAGGAGAGTGGGCTGGTAATTAGCCGCTGTCTCTGTGGCTCTGGTGGTGCTGATGAAAGCAGAGAACTCCTGCCACATTGCCCCCTGGAGGGCCAATCTGGACATGACGCCCTACACAGGGGAACAAAGGGAAGAGCAGAATACAGAACGAGAGATGAAAGAAAGAGGAGGTCAGAAACGAGAGAGAGCTGTTTGTGGAAATCTGTGTGTGTGAGAGTGTGTGTGCATGTATGTGTGTGTGTGTGTGTGTGCGTGCGTGTGTGTGTGTGAATTCTGCTGACCATTTCCATTATGTTTATTTCTGCTATTTCATCCTCCACGCCCCCCCCCCCCCCGTGATGGGGGAACCCTTTTTAAACTCCACATTATCACTTCCATTCAAAACGTTCATCTTGCGCATTATTTTGGGATTCCATTGTCTTTAATATGCTTTACGATGCAATGCCACTATCCTCTGTCTCTTTGTGCTCTCACCCTGTGGGACAGGAACAGGTGGCTTTTGTCCCCCACTGCTGTGTAGTTGCTGGGCAACCATTCAAGGTGGAGGTCCCTTTAGGCTACACCTTGACAGGTGGTACCACTGAACCCAGAACACCTACACAGGGTCTGTGTTCTTCTGGTGTATTACAACGAAATCACAACTGAACTCTGGTTCATGACAGTGAAGTTAATGGAGGGACTACTCTGTCCCTCTTAATTAACTTCCTCGTTGAGTTTTATGGGCCTCATTTGCATAACGAGGATGGAGCACGGGCCAGTGTGCATAGAGACCCGACCCGACCCACGGCCCGCGCGCGCTCTGTTAACGAGGGGGCTGGGTCATTAACTGACATATTGTGAGGCACCGGACTGGAGCTCCAGAGATCTGAACCCAGTGGAGTCACCCCCACCTGCACATTCAGCGTCAGAAACCTCTCACACTAAAATCACAAACTAGCGGCCCTTTAGTTTCTGCATAATGTCCTAACACTCATAACACAATTTAAAAAACGGAAACAAAGTGAACATCAGTGCATTTGAATCCAAACTCCCAGTGACAGTAGTGTTGATGGATGGAGGTGCACGTGTGTAAAATAAATAACGACGCTCCGTGGAGCCAGAGCCATTTTTCACACCTCCGCAGCGCGCAGCGCTGGACCTTGAGACACCTTTGCTTCTGAACCGCAATTGCCCGCCACCCCCATTGCTGTTGCCATCCTTCACTCTGATGGGTCGACAGGCGCAGAGTCAATACTGTCCTGTTTTTTCTCTGTGGTTACGGCCACAAAGGCCTCTCAGAGGAGGGTGCGTGCCAGGCTGGCGTGACGGCCACGGAGCGAGGCGGGGTCCTCTGCTCCCCCCCACCGCACGGGCATGTTGCCCTGCTAGCGGGGGCTTGGCAGGGTTACCTGGGGGGGCTCAGGTGTGCTGTCGGACTGTCCTTCTGTTTCGGCGGCCACTGGGGGCCCCACAGCGGACAGGTGGCTGTGTTTCGCCTGCTGCCAGGGGCCAAAGACAGGTGCTGGAAACTCTCAGGATCCTAATGAGAGACAGAGAGATAGAGAGAGAGAGAGAGAGAGAGAGAAAGGCGGGGGTAAGAGGAACAAAGAGAAAACATTTTTAAAAATTCAATAAATCTCAGTAAAGTTCTCACATTATGAAAGACTTCTCTTCCCTCACAAAAGAGGAAATACTTATAATATATAATAATTATAATTTAGGAGGAGGTGCAAGTGCTCCTGGTGTAGTGATGAAATACAGTTTGCCTCCCACCAAATGAGATGAACAGGATACTCAGAAATGCCCTGTTGTGTATTTAAGATTCACATCCTTTACTCTTCCGAAGAGTAACTGTTTGGCTGTTTCAGAGAACATTTGAGTCTTCAGCAATCAAAGGCATATTATGTGTGGTAGCCCATCAACATCGCTAAACCATCATAGTGATTAATATAATTATATTATAAGCCTTATCAGTGCGAAGGTCAATATGAAGCTGGGGAAATTTCCAGAATGTTCTGTCTTTTAAGGCTATTCCATTTCTAATATCATCTTATCCATACTTTTTGGATAGAATTATTACTAGTATTACTATTAATAATTAGAAGAACCATTCATACCACAAGCCCTGATAGTGGTAATGGTAGTATAATTAATTTTGCATATTGTGCTGTTATTGTCAGTTATCTTTCTATATGATGTTACTGAGTGGTATTTCTTGCTGGACATTTTGACAATATTCACATATATATTTCCTGCCAGTAAAGCATCCTGAAATCGAAAGAGACAGACGGCGAGATGGAGAGGTGGTGAGAGAGAGGCAGAGAGAATGATAGATATGATTTTAAATCTTCCCTAACTGAAAGGCAAATACATTTTATAAGGAACATTATGTCATTATAATACCATTCTTCATCCATCCAAAATCCTTTGAGAATGTGCTCAATATTCAGCAGAATTTATATATTTCTTTATGTAGAAATTTAAGGTCAAGAGAGGGGAAAAATGTATAACAACGCTTGCATTTTCTTGATTTTTATTTCATGGGTGCAGAGTGTCTATTTCCAGTTTTAATACTAAATAAAAAAGAAACTTGACAGATAGAGGCAATATATGAGCTGAGGGTTCCAGACGTTTTTCACGCACTGAAACAAATATAGCCCAATAAAATCAGATATTAGCATAAAGAATTGATGCGCAAATTAAGTCATCAGTTTATTAATGGTTATTTATGGTAAGAACTGAAAAAGCCTAATTACTCAGTAAAATCCAAGAGGTCTGGGAACTGCTATAAAATATACATTCTACAGGGTTTATAATTGGAAAATGAATTGGCAGTAGATTCATAAACATTCTTCACAAATTTCACAAACATAGTTCCTTTCAGTAATTACATTAGAGAGCATTTAGAATCATTGTACCAGCACCGTTTCCACACTGCATCAGGTATGCATTTGATGGAGACTTCATAAGGCAGGCTGTGCTTGCTTCTGGAACACTGTTTCATTTGATCTTGGGCTTAGTGTCCAGGGCCTGGATGAAAGACGTGGCAGATTCTTTTGCATTCTGGCTTCAGTAACGAAGAGAAAGAGGACAGCCTGAACATAAAAGTAGAGATCCGGGAGATACCAGATACACCTGATTCAACTAAGCTGGGTTTTAGGGCTCTTTCATACCTACAGGGGAAACCTAGTTAAGCAGGTTATGAAATCCAATAAGACTAATATTCTTATATATGCTTATATTGTAATCAAATGATGTAATATCCTATCATATAATATGCACATACTGTAATTAAATATGTGTAAGTGAAATATTAATATTTATCATATACTGTTCTTATGAGGTTGACATGTATGAGGAATCTGAATCATATATAAGAGGATTCAGAACATTTTTGGATTGTAATTTTGAGCACAATATACTGTATGCAGTTTATAACTTTCCTGGGAGAGGCAGAGAGAGAGTGAAAAAGAGAGGACAGAGAGAGAAAGGGGAGGGGGGGGGGGTGAGAGAGAGGGGCGATAGAGAGAGAGCGAGAGAGAGGGAGAGAGGAGAGAGAGGGAGAGAGAGAGGGGTCTGGTGAGATGAGAGGAAGAGGAGAGAGAGAGGAGAGAGAGGAGAGAGAGAGAGGGGCATAGAGGAGAGGCAGAGAGAGAGTGAAAAGAGGAGACAGAGAGAGAAAGGGGGACAGAGGGGGGGGGAGAAGAGAGGGAGGGAGAGGGGGCGGGGGAGGGAGGGGGGAGAGAGAGGGGCGATAGAGAGAGAGGGAGAGAGAGGGAGAGAGAGAGGGGGGTGAGAGAGAGAGAGAGAGAGAGAGAGCAGACCCTTCTCACTGAGCTGTGTTCTGTGGAGTCCTGGCTGTGGAGCTGCAGGCTCACACTGAGGCTGAGAGGTCTGAGCTGCGGGGCAGAGGGTCTGACAGCTGAGCTGCAGGTACTGAGAGGCGCTGGGGCAAATTACAGCAGCACCGTGGAGGCAGAGAGCAGGGGAGGACACACAAAACACACAAAACCATGGACGGATTACATTACATGAACCTAACAAACAAAAAATAAGACAGAGGTGGCCAACACATACGCCACACAGCACAGAAATACCAAAGAGGTAAATATAAAATTTAATAAAAATATAAAATAAATGAAAAGACAGGACATGAGAGAGCGAGAGAAAGAAAGAGGGGGAGAGAGAGAGAAAGGGAAGGGATTGGGAACTGCAGGTACTTGAGGATGTTGCTCCAGCGTGGGAATTAAATGGTTGCTGGAGATGAGTGGTGTGAATAGTGCATACAGATGAGTGTGTGTACACCAATACAAACACACACACACACACACACACTCACACACACACACACACACACACACACACACACACACACACACACACACACACGCACACACAACACGCACACCACACACACACACAACACACACACGCACACACGCACACACGCACAAGCACACCACAACACACACACACACAACACACGCACACACAAACACGCACACACACGCACACGCACAACACACACACACACCACACGCACAACACACACACACACAGCACACACGAACACACGCACACACACACACACACACACAGCACACAACCACACACACGCACACACACACACACAAACACACACACACGCACACACACACACACACGCCACACACACACACACACCACACACACACACACACACACACACGCAGCACACGCACCCACACACCACACACACCCACACACACATTAACACACACAAACACACACACACTCACACACACACACACACACACAACACACTAACACCACACTAACACACACACACCACACACACACACAGCATCTTCTAACACACACACACAACAACAACACAAAAACAAAAACCACACAAACACAAACCACAAACACAGCCGCTTCTCAAACACACACACACACACAACACACAAACACACACACACAGCCTCTTCTCACACACACACAAACAACCACCCACACACACACCCAACACACACCCACACACCCACACACAACCCCACACACACACACACACACACACACACACACATACAAGCCTCTTCTCACACACAACACACACACACCACACACACACACACACACACACACCCTCTTCTCACACACACACACACACACACACATGCACACACATGCACACACGCACTCACACACGCACACACACATGCATACACAGCCCCTCACACACGCACAGCCCCTCTCTCACACACACACACACACACACACACACACACACACATAAATAAAGCAGAAATGAGTTCAGTGATAGGGAGGGGCCCACAGTGAAAGAGGCCCAAAGCGATCAGGGGTTGGGGAGCCTAACTGGTCCAATTAAGCCCTAATTACAATGTAAACAGTTTCTGTGGCCAACCCCACAGCCCCCCGAGAGCAGCCAGCGTGGGGCGGAGGGGCCCTACGGCTTGGCCCGCGCTCGCTCACAACAACGCTAATTTACAACTGTGTCACACTGCGCTTGGCAACCGCGGCCGGCCTGCACGGCTGGGGCGTGACGTCATGCCTGAGAGAGAGGAGGAGGAGGAGGAAGAGGAAGAGCAGGAGGAAGAGAAAAAGGAGGAGAAGGACAAAGAAGAAGAGGATAAGCAGAAGGAGAAGGAGAAGGAGGAAGAAAGGAGAAAGCAGAGGTCTCTGAGAGAGACATGCACCCAGACTTTCATTTACTCTCTCTATCTTCTCATCCCTCCCACTTGCTTTTACACAAAATGTGACCCTGAAAAGAGAAAAAGAGAAAATGTCTGCAATGAGGAAAAAATAAAAAACAGGCAGATAAGAACATGCACTGTGTCTGAAAATGCAGGATTTAACAACAGATGAAGAAGTACAGAAACAAAAAAGGCATGGGAATGAAAAGAGGAAAAGAAGAAGAAAAGAAGAAAAAAAGGGATTTTAGTTGGCTAAATTGGAATCGTCCTTGATATAAGCGTTGAACATCTCACCTGTACGTTTGTCATATTCACCTATATATCCATTTGTGATCAATGTACATCTGTATCTAATTACAGCATATATGCCAGTTTTATTTTCCCATATTCCAAAGGCTACCATTGAATTACACAAAAATTGGGATAAGCTGAGAATATACTGTGAACAATAATTCAGACTGGTTTTTCCCCCCAAGGGAATTTTGGGTTACTGTGTTGAAGAACGGTATTGTGTCTTTCAGTCAAATAAATGCCAGAATCACTCAGCTCTCAGGATTTAGTCAAAATTGTGGAAAAATCGAGCTTCAGCACCAAAATGAGGGTGCATTATAGTACAGCAGAATGATAAAGCTAGTCAAGTACGTCTGAAATCCTCCTAACCCTGCAAAGCCTCTTAGTGCTATTAGAGCCCACATTTCAGGGGAAACTAGCACACTTTTAAAATGTATCATCTCTACAAAGACAGAAAAACGCACAGAGAGCAGAGTTATCTGCTCTGGCTTCACCGCTGACACACACGTACCAGTGATGGCTGAGGAGGGAAGAGGAGGCTCATGGGAGGAAACTGAAGGATGTGAGGTCATGTTAGTGCGCTATCAGCTGCAGGGCTCAGTGTGCGTGTGTGCGTGTGTGAGGGTAGACACTGTGAAGTGTTGCAGGGTCAAATATCATTGTGATTTGATTTTAACTGAAATGCAGGGCCTTTCATTTGCCATTTACACACACATACACACACACATCCAGACCCACACACACACAGGCGCCTGCATGCTCACACACACAAACACATTCATACACACACTTACACACACACATGCTCACCCATACACACACACACACTCTCTCTCCCACACACACATGCTCTTTCTCTCTCTCTCTCATTCTCTTTCACACACACACACACACATACACTCACACATGACCTTGTGCCCTTCGTGGCATGCTAACGGCGCTAATCCTGCTGGGGCACAGAGGTACCCGGAGGAGATAGATGAATTAGGCACATGCCCAGATCTCACACACACTGCTCTTACATGTGTCCTCAGGACAGAGAGTCAGTACGCTCAGGCAAAATGCATTTCCAATCATGTCACGCCAACATAGCCTTTAAACTGAACTGAAAAAACTGCAATTGAAAGAGGGAAAGTTTATTTATTTTTTTTTTTTTTGCAATTTTAGAGCTACAAAATGAATCAAATGTAAAAACATGTAACATGTAAATAAAACATGTTTGAATCAGCAGGTTTGCACCTGAATTTACATTTGAGAAACATAGAGAAAAAATAGATTGAGGAGGAATGAGAGAGAGAAGAAAGCAAGAGAGGAGAGAGATGCACATTTTCCACTTGGCTCAGAAAGGAAAAACTCCGTTCTCATGAGGTAACGTTCTCAGGTTGGTCGGATTTTAGAGACTGATCACAGACTCCTGCTTTGATCAGACAACCACAGTCAGATTGGCCCTGGCACTTTCACCACGGTCCCTATTCTGAAGTTACCTTCATCTGTCAGTCATTTCCTGACCTGCGCTCACATGAACACACCTGGCTGTAGAGCTGCATCCGTCAAAAGGAGTTACTGCCTGCGTTTATGAAGTGAGTGTATGCTGTTTGGTGATGCTTGATCTGAAGAGCACAGCTTGATTGGATATCGGAGATTAGTGTCAGAGCTTTGGATAACAAGATAATGACACCTGTCACTGATCCAGATACTGAGAAAGAACCAACCCAGCTGACAGGGTGTTTGCCACATTCCCACAATGTCTTCAAAACAGTGCTAACACAGGCTGAACACAGTGTAATATTCAACAGATCTTACTATCATATTTAAGACATTAAGAACACATTCTGTTTGAGATCAATTTTATGTGTCCTTACAGAGTTCTAAAGTTCATGTGATTGGGTCTAAAAGTATCATGCAAAGACAAAATTAAGACAGTGTTTTTGGGGGTGGTTTAAAAAATGACCTCCGGTAGCCCCCCAAGAGGGATGAGAATCCCTGGAACATGCTGTCGCCATGGAAACGGGTAAATTATCCCAAAGATAGATAATTATGAGGTGCTGTTATATTAGCAGGAAATTGTCTCAATGTGTGCAGAAAATGGCTGTAGGTTTCCTGTTCCAGCTCATTGAAAAAAGGAAGCAAACTAAGTTGTACTGGTTTCTCACAAATCCAAAACGTCCTTAAATCAGCCGTCTAGCTCTACTTTGGAACGTCATATAAATTAAAACAGTAAAAATTTACAAGCCATAATTTTTCAAGTAATTCTCATTTGGTTTAGGCTCTCACCAGCAGAGCCTCAGATGCATGCCTTTTCAGATGCATTGTCGTCTGAAATGACTCTTGCGACGGCGCGCTTTGATTCTGCGGAGTTGACGTGCTTTTATGGGATCTGAGATTGCATGCCTGCTATCTGACAGGAATAAAATCCCTTGGCTATGAGCACAAACTGTTTTTTACTTTAATAATTTTTCTCCCGTCTTCAACTAATTTGGTGTTCTGCGCATACTTCGGCACGGAAGACTAGGTGGCAATATGAGCTATGACATTTTATAACTCTCTGCATTTTGGCCACAGAGGGTGACCCTTACAGTCTAATTGGAATAATATCCTTTATGCTTAAGTCTCTCATTAACCGCTTCTCACTCGTGGTAAATCCTAGGAGAGACACATTGTTATTGATTGCCTAATATAAACACAAAATGGCAGTTACTTATAACTGCATGAATATAATTGCAATAAAACAGCCCATTCATACAGAGTATATTATTTGAGAATCTCTGGGTTACATATTCAACAAAGTCAAATCAATGTAAAACTGAGGTAGCTTGTTCACTGACACTAGTTATATATATATATATATATATATATATATATGCATGCACATGTATATACATATTTATGTATGTATGTATATATGTATGTATGTATGTGTGTGTGTATGTGTGTGTGTATATATGTGTGTATGTATGTGTGTGTGTGTGTGTGTGTGTGTGTATATATGTATGTATGTATGTGTGTGTGTGTGTGTGTGTGTGTGTGTGTGTGTGTATGTAGTTATGTATGTGTGTGTGTGTGTGTGTGTGTATATTTAGTTGTGTATGTGTGTGTGTGTGTGTGTGTATATATGTTGTGTGTGTGTGTGTGTGTATGTATTTATGTATGTGTGTGTGTGTGTGTGTATTTAGTTATGTATGTGTGTGTGTGTGTGTGTATTTAGTTATGTATGTGTGTGTGTGTGTGTGTGTATTTAGTTATGTATGTGTGTGTGTGTGTGTGTGTATGTATATATGTATGTGTGTGTGTATGTATGTGTGTGTGCGTTTCTGGATTTCTGCTTTCCTTCATTCTCCATTTCCTCTCTTTCACTGTCTAATTAAACAGAAACCCTGTTTTTATTTAACACAGAAAAGTCAAAAGGGACCTCAGGTTAAAAGTTTTAATTAGCTCAACAAAAGAATGACATGTTAATATTTAATCAAATCGAGGGGGAAATAAAAAACAGAGTTATTTCACTGAAATTGCATTGTGGGAACTGGAGTCTAGAGTGTAGATCCATTTATATTCACTTTAGTCTCATTTTAATACTGCATATTTTCCCTTCAGTTTTTTCCCATGACAAAACTTGCAAAAAATGTCAAAGGCAGAATAAAACTTTAATCTTATCTCAAATTTCTTTTATGCTGCTCTTAGTTCACCTGTGATGTCATTAACTAAGTCACCAAAGTAACAGCATGCTGAAATTCCTCATAGGGTTTGTAAAGTATAAAATAGGGCTGCATTTACAGAAAGGTGAATAACATGGTCTCTAAGGTAGCCTTGTTTCACTTGTGCAGTTAAGACCATGTGTAATAGACTGCTCTATGTTAACAACATTGTAATTACTCTGTAATAACGTCTTATCATCAAAGTAGTTAGATTATAGCTACATGCTATAGGTTGAATTTGGTCTCCGCAATGCCTATGTCTATGTTTGCACACTTATATGAGTACTTGTGTTTGTGTCTTGACAAATCAGATAGTCAGATAACTGCATTTCTCTTCATTTTTAGATGCCTGCATGGGATGTGCCTCACAGTTGGTTAGCTGGTGGTGGGGGGGGCTGGGGGGGTGATTCATAGTGTCTGTTCCCCCCCAATGTCCCCCCCCCCCAGCTGCGCCACCTTCTCAATCCCAGTTTATTTCTGCTTTCGTTTATTTGTCTGTCTTGGATCTCAGACAATAAAAGGAGGACTTTGGACCCAATATCTCCCCAGCTCCCACAGAGTCACAGAGAGTCTCTCTCTCTCTCCCTCTCTCTCTCTGATAATTGAAACGCGGCTGAAAAAGTTGTTCTTTGCGATTAACGGCAGGGCAAGGCGTCGCAGTGGGGCACAGAGGCCATGACTTACCGCTCGGGACGTTTAATTAAAGGAGCTGCTCCGCTCCCCCCCCCTCCGGAAAGACCATCAGTTATGGGGCGAAGGGCTCCTCGTGTCGGGACGCGATCTATGTGCAGGCTGGGCGGGCGGGGGGGGGGGGGGGGGGGGGGGGAGAACATGCGTATTTTAATGTGCACATACATTAGGGTTTTATGCTGCAGACGCGCAGACCTGAGCTAATGGAACAGCGTGGGGGAGTGCAGTTTGTTTAGCTCCCTCTGTCAGGGAGCGTGTGATCAGATTAATCGCTGTTCCAGGGAAACGCACAGTGTAAGCGCCGGGCTGTGTACCCCCCAACCCCGCCTCCGTTCTACAATTCAATTTAAAACTTTATTTATTCCTGCTTGATACATCCTGGCATTTTAATATCCTGCTCAATGGCTGTTTCTGGTTGTAAGTTAAACAGGTTTGTATAGAAGCGTCTAGACATTATGTATGTATGTGTGTATATATGTGTGTGTATGTGTGTGAGAGAGTGTCTGTATGAGTGTGTGTGAGCATGTGTGTGTGAGTATGTGTTTGAGTGTATATTTTCCCCTGAGTCCCATCAAATGGAAACAGAGTGATACAAGACTTGGCTGACCGAGGTGGAAAAGTAACACCCTTCATTTGCATAAATTATGCACAAGTAATGCTTTATCTGACATGTCAAATCTCATCTCAAATTCCTTTTATGCTTCTCTTTAGAGCAGAGGGAAGAACATTTGGCAAAATATGTTCACCTGTGCAGTGATGTCATTAACCAAGTCACCAAAGTAACACACATGCTGAAACTCCTCATCGGGTTTGCAAAGTATAAAATAGGGCTGCATTTACAGAAAGGTGAATAACATGGTCTCTAAATTTACCTTGTTTCACTTGTGCAATTAAGGCCATGTGTAATAGACTGTTCTATGTTAACAACATTGTAATTACTCTGTAAAAACTTCTTGTCACCAAAGCAGTTACAGTATAACATATACCAAACAAAACCAAAACAAAATCAAATACTTACAAACCAGACAGTGAGACAGCGGGCAATATCAACTTAATTCTCTTGCTTTCACTTAAACATCAGTTCTCTCTGTGAATGTCTGCTCCTATCTGTTTCAGCGCTGATAATCTCCAGGCACACATAACCCACAGATTACACTTACAAAAGCTAAACTTCAGGGTATTATTGATGGAGAAACACCTGCTTCAGGGATTAATCTATCGCACACAGATAAATAGACATGCACACTCTCTCTGTCACACTCACACATACATATACACTCTCTTACATGCACATATACATTCAAACATGCAAACACACACATGTGCTCTCAAAATCTACACACACCACACACTCTCTCTCTTTGTTTCCCTCTCTCTCTCTCTTTCACACACACACACACACACACACACACACACATACACATACACACACACACATACACTCACACACACACCACACAACACCCACAACCCCACGCTCACACACACACACACACACACACACACACACACACACACACACACACACACACAGATTACTGCCTCATTCAAACTGCCTTAGCCTTAGCATTACCATTAGCATCAGTGCTCACCTCAGGCAGCTCCTCTCTACAAAGTCATGTTGGTGCAGCTCTGTGCTGGGAAGCACACTGCATTCATAACCATGAATAAATACATATTTCCCCCACTAACGACCTGCCTGCCGCCATCATTACCACAGACAGAAATCCATCTACAGAGGGCCCCCACAGATCTGAGCTCTTCTCAAACGCGCCCTCGTTTACGATAATGATGGACCCAAATAAACAAAGCCGCAAAATCACTTAATCACCTGGACAAGATTACGGTGCGACGGGTGAATGTGTCCTGGCCACGGCGTCATACCTGAAGCCATCTGAGGTGTTACCTGTGGTGAAGAGAGGTCACCTGTGTGAAGAAGCTCTTTTTTTGGTACTGGAGGTTGTGAGGAATTTTTGCTGGTCTCATATTTCGTTCACATCCGTCACCCATTTTGAGGCTTCCTGCCTGTTCTGTCAGCCGCCTAAACATCACCCAGTAAAACTGGCTCAATAACATTCCCTCCTTCTCTTCCTCCGTTGTGGAGGAAGGGGAAGGAAATTGGGGGAGTGCAAAATAGCTTCTGTACAGCCATTCAGGAGCTACACACTGGTCAAGGCCATAAAATTCCCTACAAATCAGAAAGATGACAGGTGGTATAAAATCAACCAATCAATCAACCAATCAATCAACCAATCAATCAACCAATCAATCAATCAATCAATCAATCAATCAATCAATCATAGCATATCCCAGACGAAAGCAAACCACAATTGACAATGAAAAAGAGCCATAATAACAAATTATCATTTTCAGTATTAAAAATTATGAATATTCTGCAAAATGATCGGTATTCCAAGCTTAGGCCTGTCCGCGCGCCATGGTAGCTCAATCCCCACTGTTGCTCTCAGTTTGTTCGCTCGTCGGCGAGACGTTCAAAACCTTAATCGTTAATTAGCTGTAAGCAATAATGCCCATTTTAGCACTGTTAATTCATCACTGTTCATTTTAGCACATCTCATTTTAGTGCTGTTAGTTCACCACTGCTAATTCTGTCTTCTCATTTTAACACTTTTAGTTTATTTGAGTGGAGAGAAAACTTAGCGATCTCAGCTGTGTCCCCACTGTGCCAAAAACATACATATATAAATAAATAAGGCAGCACTCCTCATAATGATGTTTGTTTGTGGAATGTGCGATATTCTCACAGGGTACCAATGTGCCCTTGTAATTGGGCTACAGGGACCTTCCTGGCCTTTGTGTGGCTGTCTAATAAGTAGGGTTTGTGTGTTTGCGCACAGGGTGAATCTGTGCGTTTCTTACAAAATAGTGTCTGTTTGCAATCAGTGTTCACTCGTTTAACATGAGAATGCAGTATGAAACCATACAGCCGCCATCATTAAAAACCGCGGCCCGGCAACAAGCTCCGTTTTCTCTGTCAAACTGGGTCAGAAATCCTGGCCGTGGCGCTTGGGGGATTTGAGTGTGTTTTTCCGCCTGCAGCCAAACCCGGCAAAGTGTGACAGGTTTCTGTACACCAGTGTGCAAACAGCAGCCGGCACGGCACCAGGTACACGGCAAAGGACATTTTGGCTGCCAGTGCTTTTTATTTTTTTGATGGTGATATTTCTTTTGCCTATATCGGTATTCTCAGTCCATCTCAAAACTGTGAGGCAAAGTACAAAAAATGAGACAAAACAAAACTAAATTGACGAGTCTACACTGAACCCAGTTTCATTGTTGCATTGATGGTTTTCAGATATTACAATATTATTAAAAACCCTGTGAAATATATAATTTTATATTTTGCCTAAATGTATAGTGCACATATTTACGGTATATCACTGTAAATACTATTTCTGAAAGGGATTGTTGGATGATGAGTCATGTGACTTGTGGATGGTGAATTTGAAACGGGGACAAAAAAGTTTAAATGCAGAATGAGGCTTCACACCCCACAGGTAGACACAGGTAGATTTGGCCACAGCATGAAGTAGAACCCCACAAAAGCTGAGAACAAATTGAAAAAATGTTTCAGCTCAGCAACAAAAAAAAAAAAAAAAAATGAAACAAAAAATAAAATGGAGGCCATCTGCTCTGTCCTGTTACCTGCGTAGATATAACCCCAGCCAGTTGCAGGTGTTCTCTGCTCTGTCTCGGTGTCTCTCACTGGTGTTTTTTACCATGCACAGTGCAGCAGAGCATGCCCCCCCACCCCCCTTCATTCAGACAATGTGAAAACTATATTCAGCACATGAGATGCAGAAACTCAGAGGCACTGGACTGTGCCTGCAGTCCAATCACAGACGGGGTATGGGGGGGGGGTGAGTCAAAAAGAGGGTCCTTTCACTGTGCCTATGACCTCATTTCCTCCTGGGCTGACAGAGGGGAGGGAGGTGGGTTTAAACCTCAGGCAGACTGAGTTTCTGCAGCAGGAGAGGAGAGAGATGAGGGAGAAGGGCAGGTCCTCCGGCCCAGGCCCGTCTATAATCCGGCCTGTGTTTATAAGTAAAAAACTCTTACATTAACAGTCCTAGTCTCTACTGATTGTTTTTTCCTAATAAAATCAGGAAGTTTGGCTGTACTGGAGGGTTATAGTATATACTGGTTTCTGTTTTCATTTTCACAAATTCTGGAGCAAGCCCAGACTCAAGAGCCAGTAGCAGAGAGGCGATTACCTGTGCAATCTGTTGTTTTAAATGCTCGTTAAGTGCTAACAACAACAACAAAAAAACAAAGTATATCCTGTTTCCTGCCCTAAAGCACTGGGACTGAAGACTACTAACATACATTATATTACACAGTCTGTACACTGCACTGATGTCCATCAGGACTAAAATATGGATTTTATTCACATCTAAATTTTTCAGTGATTTCTGTGTAGTGATATCCAAATTTAACAGACGTAGTTTTGCAGTGGTTTGTGAGGTCACGCCCCGGCGCTCAGTCACCTGATCCCATCACTCTGGCAGTAATTGGTATGTACTGAAATCTGTGGGACAGACTGTCACAGCAACGTCCCCATAATTAATATTTTTGTATGTGATGCACTGCTGCTGTAGTTCGGTTATCCCTCTGGGCTCAGTTTAGATTTAAAAATTAAATAATTAAAAAATCACCTTGACTCATAGAAGAGCTGCAGAGGAATGGAGAAAAAGTAAAAAAAAGAGAGAGAAAAAGATTGAATGACAAAATAAGGTAAAATAAATTGTTGGGAGACTCTTACATGTTCCATACTTTCAGCGGGACTTTGAGCTGTATAGCTGTCAATCAGCTCAGGAAAAGGGCCTCATGAAGAAGCATTTGACATGCTCCTTTACAAAATAAGGAAAATAACCATTTTACTGATGAAAAAACATCATACAGTATTAATTCTGGTATAAAATTAAGACCGGATCATATGTTTCTGACATCCTGTGGCATTGGGAGGGTAAATAATTGCTCGGGAGAAATTAAAAGCTTATACAGTAATTAAAAACAACGAACAGCTCTTTGTACATGAGGACAGTGAAATGAAGGTGTAGATTAAAGGTGGACCGTCACACAGAGCTGTAGCAGAGACTGAGCCGTCAAAGACATGGAGAGTCATGCCCACATGTGAATCTCCATTTCATCACAACAACTACGCTTCCCATGATGCCTTATGGCTGTTAGCGACGTCCCAATAAATCAGCTCCTCCAAAATGAAGCAATAATCTGTATGTGCAAAAAAAACCCCCATAATTACATTTTCAGAAAGCATACACATTAACAATGAAGGCTAACGGTAATATTCAGGGCTCAGCTAAAACGATGTTTCTGGAGGTGGCATTCGCGTAGCCTTTTCACATTTCATTGTGGCAGGAAAGTAATTACGAAGTGGTGTGCTGAGAGAGGGGAACCTGGGAGGGTGACACTCGAGTTTGCGAGTCCTGTCTCCACTTCACCGCCAGCCCGCCTTGCACTTTGACCTTTCTCTTAATTGGCTGATGTAGTTTTGAATTTTGGGGCCAGGAGGTCGAGTGATTCCTCCAGAACCAGTGGTCAAAAATGGCCTAACTGTTCTGCCTGATGACACAACGTGCATTATCGCTATGCTGCACATTACAAAACTTTTTTTTAATTTAATATCGTTCATTAGTAATACTTTAAAATAACAATTAACACTTTACTGCTATATACTGTAATATCATAATTACTTTGGGAACAGCACACTGCTACTGCGTATGTGAAGTTTAGGAAACATGGAATAGGAGTCAGTTCTGTTCTTAATTAAACATGGGAGACAACGTTATGATGTTATGATGGTTTCTAACATGGTTGTTCAAGATGTACCATGGTGTGGTACAAGGCCAGTGTTTGTGCATTATTGAGAGAGTGTCACTGGGACTGGTGGTACAGAGTGTATGTGCATTAGCGAGAGAGCGTTGTTAAGACTGGCAGCGTGGGGTGTATGCGCGTTAGCGAGAGAGCGTCACTGAGACTGGTGGTATGGGGTGTATGTGCGTTAGTGAGAGAGTGTCGCTGAGACTGGTGGTGTGGCGTGTATGTGCGTTAGCGAGAGAGCGTCGCTGAGACTGGCGTTATGGGGTGTATGTGTGTTAGTGAGAGTCGCTGGACGAGTGTTGTTAGGAGAGAGGTGGTGTGGCGTGTTGTACGTGAGATGAGGAGCGCGTGAACTGGCGTATTGGGGTGTATGTGTGTTAGCGAGAGAGCGTCGCTGAGACTGGCGTTATGGGGTGTATGTGCGTTAGTGAGAGAGTGTCGCTGAGACTGGCGTTATGGGGTGTATGTGCGTTAGTGAGAGAGTGTCGCTGAGACTGGTGGTATGGGGTGTATGTGTGTTAGTGAGAGAGTGTCGCTGAGACTGGCGTTATGGGGTGTATGTGCGTTAGTGAGAGAGTGTCGCTGAGACTGGCGTTATGGGGTGTATGTGCGTTAGCGAGAGAGCGTCGCTGAGACTGGTGGTATGGGGTGTATGTGCGTTAGCGAGAGAGCGTCGCTGAGACTGGTGGTATGGGGTGTATGTGCGTTAGCGAGAGAGCGTCGCTGAGACTGGTGGTATGGGGTGTATGTGCGTTAGCGAGAGAGCGTCGCTGAGACTGGTGGTATGGGGTGTATGTGTGTTAGCGAGAGAGCGTCGCTGAGACTGGTGGTATGGGGTGTATGTGCGTTAGCGAGAGAGCGTCGCTGAGACTGGTGGTATGGGGTGTATGTGTGTTAGCGAGAGAGCGTCGCTGAGACTGGAGGTATGGTCCTAAAGTCGGGTTCGGCGTTGCCGTTTCCCACAGCGAGCCCCAGTGGGGCCACTCTGGTACGTGATGAATAAGCATTACGCCCAATAAGGGGTGAGCGTGGGCACGCGTGCAGAGCCAGCGCAGACACGTGTCAGACACACACGAGATCAGCGCGAGGGGTCGCTTATTTACCACCTTATTTACCTGAATTATTGATGCGCCGTGGAAAGACCAGCCGCAAAATAACGAGGGGGAGGAGGGGGCGGTGAGTAAACCCGAAAAATGAGCGAGGGAATCACTGTGAGCCCGCGCTGAGGAGAGAAACGCCAGGGAAAAAAAGCGGCCGAAAATATTAAAAGACAAGGGTGGGGGGGTGGGGAGGGGCATGTCGGTGAAGCATAGGTTAAAACCCCCACTCCGGTTTTTTCTTGCTTTTATCCCTCTTAAAAAACGAATGAGCTGGCGCTCCCCTTCTGAAAGAGGCCAGGGCTGGAGGATTTATTAGCCAATCTCCAATACCATTGTCTTTCACTTCAATCTCGGGAGTGAGGGGGCTCGGCGAGGCGGGGGGGGGGGGGGGGGGGGGTGGGATATAGAGCCCCAATCAGCCCGCTGAGCGGCCGCGTGGCGAAGGGACCGCACCTGGAACTCAATAGATATTCATGAACGTTCCCGTATTTAGAGAAGGAAATAACTTAATACCGACAGTGTCGACGGAATAATGGCCGCCTCTTGCCTGACTTGCAGCCCTCTCAGAAAATGAGATTGTGTCCCGGCTTCATTTTTCTTGTCTGCTGGGTGTTTCCAGGAGCGGGGGGGGGGGGGGGGGGGGGAGGAGGGGGGCCAGTCTGCAGCACAGACAACACTCACTGAATCAGCAATGAGGGAGAGAGAGGGAGAGGGAGAGAGGGAGAAGGGATGGAGAGAGAGGAGGACAGACAGACAGAGAGAGGGAGGTGGGGGGGTGTAGATCAAAAGGAAAGGAAAGAAAGTGAGAGAAAGATTAGAAAGAGATGGAGGGGGAATAGAGAGAGAGAGAGAGAGAGAGGAAGTGAGGGATGGAGATAGAGATGGAGAGAGAGCAGGAGGTAAGAAGGGAGAGAAGGAGAGAGAGAGAGATAGATAGGGAGGGAGGGGTGGATAGAGGCTCTTGTGGTACCAGAGCGAACTCGGGGGATTGGGTTTAGATGGGGGGGGGCGAGCGGGCAGAGTGGCCATTACTTGGTTCATGCAGAGGCTAAAATCAGGATAACGACAACAAAATACGGACATCACTAAACGTTAACAAAATGTAACTACGGTAGCTAACTCTAATGACTATGAGGAGGGGTCAATGCAGTATCGCTTATACATCTGTGAGATGAGTGATGAAAAAAAACTCCAAAAAAACCTCAAAAAACTCTTCTTTGTGATTTTGATATATGAATACAAAGCTTGCATCATAAGTTATGTTTTGTCGATGTTTCCTGGCTCTGTGATAAATAAAGTTTATTCAAAGTGCCATGAGAGTGAGACTTATGTCACTAATGTAATAATCAAACAGCTTTTCTTTGTCTCCGAAGAGTATTTTTAGAGACACAGGCAAGTTGTGTTTTTTAACAAATCCAAGGTTACAATGAGGACACATACGTTAAGTCTGTGTGTTATCTGTATGTTCGTCTGCAGGGAGTGTGGGTTGTGAGGTGAAACTGAGAGCCAAGTCTACGTAATGATTCTCCAGCACCCTGGCCTGGCACCGCCTCTGCAAAGTCAAAGATTTTCAGCCAGACCCCTTCAACTGAGAGCCGTCCTCGGAGGGGGAGGAGAGGGTGAGAGAGAGAGTGAGAAAAAAGAAAAAGAGAGAGCACCTGGGAGCACCAGGAGAGGGGGGGCAGAGACTGAAAGAGGGATGGAGACAGCGAGAGAGGGAAGGAGGGACAGGGAGAAAGAGAGAGAGATGGTGAAAGAGAGAGAAGGGAGGGGAGGAAAGGGTATAGGGGGATGGGGTGGAAGAGAAAGAAAGGAAGTCGGGGATACAGGAGAGGAACACAGACAGACTGGGAGAGAGGGAGCAGAGAGGACAGAACGTTCTCCTGTAATCGTTACATCACCCAGGAATAAATTAACATAAATTAGCATATCCTCCAGTGAACCCACTCAGTCTCAACAGAGCTGTTTGTGCATTTGGCACGCTCGCCTCTCTCAGGCTGGAGCACACCTGGTGTCACGCTGGGCTAATGTCACCTGGAGACGGTGGAGGTTGGACAGTGCTTTGTGTGTCACACCTGAGGACAGGTACAGCAAGTCACTGCTGTGTGTGATATACCTGAGGACAGGTAGAGCCAGTCACTGCTGTGTGTGTCACACCTGAGGACAGGTACAGCCTCAGTCAGGGCCCTCTGTGTTTACTTTGAGTTTTGATCAGTGAATAAACAAGGGTAATTCAGACATACATCATGTATTGAGAGTGAAGCTAACACTGCTTGAGAGAGAAACTAACACTGCATGAGAGTGAAGCTAACACTGCATGAGAGAGAAACTAACACTGCATGAGAGTGAAGCTAACACTGCATGAGAGAGAAACTAACACTGCATGAGAGTGAAACTAACACTGCATGAGATTGAAGCTAACACTGCATGAGAGTGAAACTAACACTGCTTGAGATTGAAGCTAACACTGCATGAGAGTGAAACTAACACTGCATGAGATTGAAGCTAACACTGCATGAGAGTGAAACTAACACTGCATGAGATTGAAGCTAACACTGCTTCAGAGTGAAACTAACACTGCATGAGAGAGAAGCTAACACTGCATGAGAGTGAAGCTAACACTGCATGAGAATGAAGCTAACACTGCATGAGAGTGAAACTAACACTGCATGAAAGTGAAGCTAACACTGCATGAGAGTGAAACTAACACTGCATGAGAGTGAAGGTAATACTGCATGAGAGAGAAGCTAACACTGCATGAGAGTGACACTAACACTGCATAAGGATGAAACTAACATTGCATGAGAGTGAAGCTAACACTGTATGTGAGTGGAGCTAATACTGCAGGTGAGTGAACTCAGCTGGCTGTCAGGGAGCTTCCCTTCATCTTCTGCACCTCCCACAAAAAACAAAAACCCTGTAAACCTGGCTTTGTTGGGATGCTCAGGGATGCTGGTTTTGTTTACTCATTCACTCTGAGCTCCTTTCATTTTCTGCTGGATGACTTTTCTGGATAAAAAGTATTCTCTCGTAACTATTGCATCACCCTGTGCTCATCTACATACCCTTATGGAAATGGGATATTCTGCAGTATGTATTAAATATACTGTGATTATAGCTGCAATGTATTTACCTTGTGCAGCAGTGCATTCTGTTTCCATCAGCGTAGCCTGTCCTGAATGTCCGTGATCACAGCAACAGGTGAAGCGGGCATCCTGGAGACTGGTACCCAGAATGTTGCCCAGGTAACAGAGACATTTAGGGCACATCAGTGCAGCTCTGCTCAGTCGGATGCTTCATTCTGAAAGAATAAAGTTTCATTTTGTCTTGAAAAAACATCATGGAGGGTATTGTGAAATAATTTGCACCAGAGTACTCCAAAGAAAAGTATTGGACACGGAGTAAATGAATAAATAAATTAGTAAATAATTAAATAAACAAGAAAAACAAACACTCTCCCCAACTCCAGAAAATCCCTAAGCAGACCCTGCACATACTCAGGGCCCTGTCTGTCCCATCCAGGGGTGCCCTTAGCAGACCCTGCACATACTCAGGGCCCTGTCTGTCCCATCCAGGGGTGCCCTAAGCAGACCCTGCACATACTCAGGGCCCTGTCTGTCCCATCCAGGGGTGCCCTAAGCAGACCCTGCACATACTCAGGGCCCTGTCTGTCCCATCCAGGGGTGCCCTAAGCAGACCCTACACATACTCAGGGCCCTGTCTGTCCCATCCAGGGGTGCCCTTAGCAGACCCTGCACCCTGAGAGAGAGAGAGAGGGATGGAGAGAGAGGGAGAGGGACAGAGAGCAAGAGATGTAAAGAGTCAGTGTGAATGTGTATGTGTGTAAGAGACAAACAGACAGTCAAAAAGACAGACAGTAATTGCAAAAGAGAAAAAACATGGATAATCCTTCTGTTGTCATCATTAGCGCTCTTGTTCTTTCATATTCAAACAAACTTCCTTTCCCAAAAAAAGTGAAATAACAGAAATACTAGTCATAGCAAAAGCTAATTAAATACATTTGCATGTGAAATGATGGCAGAGAAAATGAGCTGTGCTTGAATCTGAACTCTGACCTTTTCAGCGCTCAGTAATGGTGAAATATGTTGAAAACATGGTTTTTAGAACGAACACATATTTGGCAGTAATTGCCCGAGGAGCATAAAATACTTCTTTAATTGTCTTTGAGTACGATGCAACAGTGGAATGGGTAAAGGCCATTTTTAGGCAAATTTAGACAAGGCTATTATATTATATGTCATTACATTTTTCATTTCTTTCCTTTTTCAGAAACATCTATTAAGATTATATCAAAGCAATTGTTCTATGAAAATTATTTTTGCAATGTATTGCTGAGTATGATTCTAAGACAAAGTTTTGAATTTGATATTACTCCTCGCTTTATTCTGTTGCTAAATTGTGAGATTCTGGAGCTGGTAAAAATCCTGCGTTTGAACTGGGTTGTTTACCTTTACAAACTGTGTTCTGCTGCCATTGAACATTTCATTTTCATTTTACTTTGATGCCATTCACACTTAGTGGAGCTGAAGCGATCTGTCCGCTGCTCAAAGTGCCGAGAGAGCTGGTGATTCTGCGGGAGTTACAGAACCTGTTCAGACACCGATGTGATTCTTTTTGAATAACTGAAATATTAGATGAAAACTGACCTCACGCTAATCCTGTCTGACTCTCAGTCTCTGAAACAGCCCAACGGAAACCTCCTCCGTTACTCAGAAATTCCAAAGCTGCCACTGATTGGCTGTTGGAATGATTTATTTATTTTTCAGATCAAGGGTACCAGAGAGTACCATTTCCACAATCACAGCGATAGCAGTGGAGGGGCAGAGCCGGATTTGACCCTGCAGCTCCACTCTGGGCCTCTCTTTTCCACTGGGCACAGGAGACACCAATGCCATGGACAGCATGTAAAACAGCAAAAACACAAGCACACAAATGACACATACAAACATGCAAACAGGTGAAATAAGACACACACAAACACGCAAACATTTTTAAAAACACACATGCAAACACACAGGAAAGTGAAGGAGCACACACACAAACACACAAAGATGTGAAATAACACACATATAAACACACAAAGAGGTCAGATTCTACAGCGTTTCCAGGCCCTGTGTCTTCCTGTTGTTGTTCTGTAAGCATCAGTTAAAGGTTTTCATGCTTCACTCCCATAAATGTTTCCAGTGACACAGTGCAGGTTGGCTCATTGCCATTTGCTTTGTCTTCGAATTTTTCACTGTCTGATTAATTGTTTAAATTTGGTGACCGAGGTCCACTTTCCAGGATCCCAATGATTCACCTGTCATTCTGTGATACAGTCAATTAAAAACGTAACCTCTTTGTGGAAGAATGGTTTGGGCAGAGTGAAAGCGCTGGCTGATCTGACTGATGAAATGTTCTGGATGGGGAACATGGGGCATTTATTCTGTGTGGCAGGCGTAGCTATTTCTGACAGAATGTAGCTTAAGAGAGTCAATTATCCCATAAGCCATTAAAAGTGTCTAATTAAGAACAATTAACAGCTTGTTTCAATTCAGTTGTAACTGCGGTTGGAACTAAAACCAGCATAAACAGGAGTCCCCCAGGACCAGGGCTGAGAACCACTGATATAAAACAAGCAGTCAAACAGCTCAGATAACACGCGCACACACACTCTCTCTCTCACACACACACACACGCACTCTGTCTCTCTCTCACTCACACACGCACACACACACTCTCTCACACACACACGCACACACTCTGTCTCTCTCTCACTCACACATGCACACACACACTCTGTCTCACACACACACACACACACACACATGGACACTCTATCTCTCTCTCACACACATGCGCACACACACGCTGTCTCCCTCTCTCTGAGACACATGCACACACACCCATACACACACTCAAACACTCTCTCTCTCTCTCTCTCTCTCTCTCACATAAACACACACGCACGCATGCACAGCTCAGATAACACTAAAACTTGCAAACAGGTCACAGTCAGAATGCCTCAAACAGAAGGATATATTTGCAGAAAACAGAAAAAGAAGTATTTGTCCTTCAATGCACACACACACACACACACACACACACACACTCAGATCCACACATTCATGCAAGTATGCACGCAAACAAAAACCGGTTGTACAACACATATACACAAAAAGGTCATACAACATATACACACCTACCCTTCTCATCAGAGCCATACTGCTCACACACACTCATGCAGTAAGTAATATATAACTGTAATGCCCTGCCTGGGATCTGAACTTGCAACCTCTGAGCCACAAACATAGCTCTCTGACTGACACTGTACTGCTCGCTGTACCGCTAGTGTGGGGGGGCAGGGTCTGAGTGTTATGGAGAATTAGCCCGCTATCCTGCCTCAGCTACGTTTGAAAAAGACCCCCCCCCCCCCCCCCCCCCCCCCCCCCCCCCCCCCCCCCCACCCCCGCAGCCCCGCAGCCCCGCAGGACTGTCAGCAGTCTCTGGGACTCACCTTTCATGCAGACTTCATCTTGGCACTTAATTTCTGCGCTGCGCTTGGGCTGAGGCTGCGTATCGGGCTCCGATGGGCTTCCGCGCGAGAGAGAGAGGCTGCAGAGCAGATAATGAGGTCTTAGATTCTCAAATTAAACACCCAGCAGCAGCCACACAAAGGCTGGATAATCCCCCCAATTTACATCCCCGTGCCGGCCTCTGTGGGTGCTGGACTGTGCGTGTGTGTGTGCGTGTATCTACAAGCGAGTAACCAAGCATGTGTGTGAATTTGTGTGTGCAAAGCTGAACTTCAGGATGTGAAACATTTATTGTTTTTGAATACACAATCTAAAAATTAAACCTGTGATACACAGTAAGTCCCTCCTTATTCTGGAGAGAAAAAAAACATTGTGAATTAATTCATTCATGTTATTAAGACACGGCGGCCCTCCAGGACTGGAGTTAAACCTGCAGACACTGTGGCCCTCCAGGACTGGAGTTAAACCTGCAGACACTGCGGCCCTCCAGGACTGGAGTTAAACCTGCAGACACTGACCCCCCCTGGTTTGGAGTTTGACCCCAGCCTAAGAGTTCATAAACAAGGGTGTATGTGGCAGTATAAAAATGAGATGATTTGGAAACAAACCCATGAACACAGAAGATGTAGGATAGTGGCCATCATCGCCGTGGTAACTAGCAGGCCAACGGCGGTAAACACCGGGCCCAGTTCCATCACAGGCCCCTGGTTTGGACCCAGGCTTGTGGCGGCTCTCCCATCGCCATGGTGGTGTTCCCATGGCAATCCTCAGATGGGAATGCACATCTGGACAGACATCCTTTTACACCCCCTAATGGAGAAAACATCTGGGCTCAATGGGGGGAGGTGGGGGTCTTTGGGCCCCATGTTCATTATGCCCACCCAGAAGCCATATATATATATATACACACACACACACGGAATTATACTCACTCTCATGCATGAATACATACGCAAACACACACGTACACAAGTTTATTTGTTAGTTGCCAGTGACTGGCCCTGCATGTTGAGGTGGGCAGGTGAAGGGGGGTGGGGGAGCAGTAAGCAGGTGAAGCAGGCTGGGGCCAGGGGGAGGAGGCAGGTGAGGGGGAGTGTGTAGGGTTAGAGGGTGTTTGGGTAGGTGAAGCAGGCTGGGGCCAGGGGGAGGAGGCAGGTGAGGGGGAGTGTGTGGGGTTAGAGGGTGTTTGGGTAGGTGAAGCAGGCTGGGGCCAGGGGGAGGAGGCAGGTGAGGGGGAGTGTGTAGGGTTAGAGGGTGTTTGGGTAGGTGAAGCAGGCTGGGGCCAGGGGGAGGAGGCAGGTGAGGGGGAGTGTGTGGGGTTAGAGGGTGTTTGGGTAGGTGAAGCAGGCTGGGGCCAGGGGGAGGAGGCAGGTGAGGGGGAGTGTGTAGGGTTAGAGGGTGTTTGGGCAGGTGAAGCAGGCTGGGGCCAGGGGGAGGAGGCAGGAGGGGGGGTGTGTGGGGTTAGAGGGTGTTTGGGTAGGTGAAGCAGGCTGGGGCCAGGGGGAGGAGGCAGGTTGCTGTACCAAAGGAGGATCATATTGGGGCAGCAGGTGAGCAGCCAACACAAACAGAGCCAATCACACACAGCCAGTCACAAACAGCCAATCACACACAGAGCCAATCACAAACAGAGCCAATCACACACAGCCAATCACACACAGAGACAATCACACACAGCCAATCACAAACAGAAGCAATCACACACAGCCAATCACACACAGAACCACATGTGTGTTGTGTGTGTGTGAGTGAGTAAATGTGTGTGTTCTGTGTGTATGTGTGTGAATTTGCATATGTGTTAAATATGTGTGTGTGTGTGTGTGTGTGTGTGTGTGTGAGGGACTCATACCCAGGTGTTGCTGGCTCAGCTCAGGTATAGGCTCAGCTGGTGGGCGGCAGGCTCATGGGGGGTTTATAGAGTAACCAGAGTGTCCCAGTGTCTCAGCAGGTGTGGCCATCAGCCCACACACACCTGGCCAAACAGGTCACACACACACACGCACACACACACACACACTCACATGTGCGCGCACACACACACACAAACACACACACACACACTCTCGCATGCATACACACACACACACACCCACACACACACCCCACACACACACACACACACACCCTCCCACACACACACACACACACACACACACACACACACACATGCACGCTCTGTAATTAACCTGGTCTGCAGCCCCAGTGAGAGCTGGGTAAAGGAGGATTCAGGGGGACAAACAACCCCCCAGCCCCAAACCTGAGCAGATTGCCCCTGCTTGATATTCTGTGTTAATTGGCCTCTGAAGACGGTTCCCCACCCCCACAATTAAAAGAAATATCCATTCCTCCTCCCACCTCCCACCCAAAAGATGTCCCCACTCACATCACACCAACCACCCCCCACCCCACCCCACCCCACACACACCCCAAACTCGACAAACCTGCCCAGCATGCGCTCTACTTCCATAGACACACAGCAGAGAAAAGGAGACAATACAAGGCCAGGTAAGCTCGTATCTGACCTGAGAAACCCCTAGCCAAAAATATGCATACACACATACACATACATACTCACACACACATACATACTCACACATACATACATACACACATATACATACTCACACACACATACATACTCACATACACATACATACTCACACACACATACATACTCACACAGACATACATACTCACACACACATACATACTCACATACACATACATACTCACATACACATACATACTCACACACACATACATACTCACACAGACATACATACTCACACAAACATACATACTCACATACACATACATACTCACACAGACATACATACTCACACACACATACATACTCACACAGACATACATACTCACACAAACATACATACTCACACAGACATACATACTCACACACACATACATACTCACACAGACATACATACTCACACACACATACATACTCACACAGACATACATACTCACACACACATACATACTCACACACACATACATACTCACACAGACATACATACTCACACAAACATACATACTCACACACACATACATACTCACACACACATACATACTCACACACACATACATACTCACACAGACATACATACTCACACACACATACATACTCACACAGACATACATACTCACACATACATACATACTCACAAACACATACATACTCACACAGACATACATACTCACACAAACATACATACTCACATACACATACATACTCACACAGACATACATACTCACACACACATACATACTCACACAGACATACATACTCACACAAACATACATACTCACACACACATACATACTCACACAGACATACATACTCACACACACATACATACTCACACACACATACATACTCACACAGACATACATACTCACACAGACATACATACTCACACACACATACATACTCACACAGACATACATACTCACACACACATACATACTCACACACACATACATACTCACACATACATACACACTCACATACACATACATACTCACACACACATACATACTCACACATACATACATACTCATACATACATACATACTCACACATACATACATACTCACACACACATACATACTCACACACACATACATACTCACATACACATACATACTCACACACACATACATACTCATACATACATACATACTCACACACACATACATACTCACACACACATACATACTCATACATACATACATACTCACACACACATACATACTCACACAGACATACATACTCACACATACATACATACTCACACACACATACATACATACTCACACATACATACATACTCACACACACAATCATACTCACACACACATACATACTCACACACATACATACTCACACATACATACATACTCACACACACATACATACTCACACAGACATACATACATACAGTTAGATAGATAGATTGATACATAGATAGAGTGATACTTTTTAACTCATAAAGTGAAAATTTTCTCACACTATTCAGTAAACCTGTTGGATTTCACAGTGTACATAAAATATTTTACATAAAATATTTTTCCCGGATTACAACTACTAATATTTTTACTGCCCAGAATGTATCCAGATTTAATCAAGGAATATATCAAAAGAAAAATGCTTCGTAAGTCAAGAGGTACCTTTAGAAGAATTTTTAACAGTGCTATGTGCGATGAACAAAATCTTCATGCACACTTTTGGCTCATTACTCACTAGCAGCCCCTGCTGGTCGGTTGGACACACAGACCGAGAGCATGGCTGACTTCCTCCTCATCCACTGACGTGCACTTGATTGGTGGAAAGAAGAGTCACATGTCACAGGATCCTCCTCCTGAGTCAGTGAAAGCAGGTGGCCGCGGTGGACTAAACAGTTCGGCTAAGCTTGGGTGGGGAAAAAAGCAGCAACATTTTCAAAAAGGAGATGGAAATTTGAAAAACCGAGCATCTTAATCAAAGCGTCGAGACTTCCCCTGTGCTATAGTTAGCGCGATTACTGCTTTATTAGTACCAGAATAAAAACATTTGGTCAAATGAATTGAATCACACTCCCACCAACTCCCCTTTCCCATCAATTATCCAGCGTTATGTGACGAAGTAAACAGTGCAGAATGTGTGAAGGATTACAAAGCTCATTGTGGGCTGTAATTACTAGCTGTAATGGTCTTTATGGACTGTTAAAACACCATTCAGCACCGGCCCCATTCACAGCTACGCCCAAGAGATCCAGTGTCTCAGATAAACACGGCTCCGTGCTGCGCAGCTCTCCTGCTAACAGCAAACCAGGCTGCAGCTGCACCGCTGATAAATACAGAAAAATATATGAAAAAGAACACTGAACAAACATCCAAACTGATTATCCCAACACTGATGTTTGGACATGAAAAGAATAATTAAAGATGTCAAAATCACGTCATTTCACTGATTAAGCCGTGGACTCCCTATGGAGACAGGCCTTGATTGTTGGAATTTGAAAAGGACGTATTTAACAGCTAAGCCTGGCCACCTTCAACAGGGTTAAACTTTTCTCTGATGTCAGGTTGGGTGGGACCTTCACCTCGACCCTCACACCCAAACTCACATCTGTTTCAGAAAAAACTTAAACCTTAAATTTAATCCTTAATTCTGATTTCCTTAGACCGCTCATGCAGTTTGATCACTTTTTTTTGACAGGTGGTAGGAGAATAGCAAATAATAATGCAAGTGGTGCAAAAAAAAAAATAAATAAAACAAAAAAAAATATATATTTTTTTTTATTTCCTTTATTTATATATAGATAAATAAAGGAAAATAGCAGTGCAATAATAACAATAATAATGATAAAAATATGACTACTAATAATAAGACCAAACAAAAAAAAGGCAAAATTTACTTCAAACTAATGACATTCCAATGCCAAGATGCAAGACATTGGGCAGAGAGAGAAAAGGGGAAATGCTCTCTGCAGAGAACGGCCCCCATAGACTGTGAATGTGCCTGACGAACGCCAGAACGACTCAAACAAAGAGCTGGGGAGAAAAATAAAATAATAAAAAAATAAAGCGGACGGGAAACAGAAGGAACAACAATTATGTATGTAAATAATGTGGCATTGCTGCCGATAATTAGCGGAAGAATTAAGCAAAAAAAAAGAAAAGAGAAAAAAGAACAACATCATGCATGTCACCAGACTAATTTTCATATGCAAATGAACAATCAAAATTATAAATGGAAATAACTCGGTCGGGGTAAAAGAGAGAGAGAGTGTGAGAGAGGGAGCGGCACTCTCTCTCTCTCTCTCTCTTCCTCCCTCTGTTTGTAAGTCTTTAGCTGTAGAAACAGTAGAAGGAGCAGATTTTGTTTGACATTCAGGGTGAGGATGAAGTGAGAGTGGGAATCAAGCAGGGAAGAGATTATCAGATGTACGGGGGGGGGGGGGGGGGGGGGGGGTCTGTATGACATGTGAGATACTGGAGAACGTCAGTGATGGGAGCTGCTGGCGGGGGCTAAGATTGGAACTGAGACAGGGTGTAAAATGTTAATGTCACCCCAAGCCCCCAACCCCCCTCCGCTCCTTCCCCACACCCCAAATTTTCACTGAGGCTGGATTTCCCGCCACCCGGAACAGCCTGCCCTGTGTTTGAGGTGTCTGCATTAAGGCCTCGTCCTTCTCAGACCTACAGCGAATCCCTAAAACATCTCACCTGGTACACTCTCACCTGACACACCCTCATCTGACACATCCTCACCTGACCCACTTTCACCTGCCATGTCTCTTGCAGGGGACACCCCCAGAAAGCACAGATGAATTTTTCTGTAGTGTAAACAAAAAAGGGGTTTAGAATGAGACATTCCACTCCATCTCCAGCGCAAACTCAGTCTCTCGCCAAACGCCATCTCTCCATCACGGCTTTATGTGTGCGCATGCCTCTGCAAATTAAGCATGCCTACAAGCACCAGGTGAAAAAGACATATTTCCACAGCTGTGTAAATGCGACAGAAACTTTTGATTATGATAGTTGATAATCATTTTCACGATAGCTGCACCATAACCAGCCAGGATTCACCGATAAAAACAAAAGCCTGAGACTGTGGAGCTTCTTCCACTGATCAAAAAACCTTTTCCCAGGCTGCTGTGCCTGGGAAACCACACGTTCAAAATAGTGACAATGGAACACAGTTTCACTCACCCTTCACCATGGCCCTGTCTGCAATCAGCTGTGAACCACAGACCTGTTTCAACCAATCAGAATATTTTGCCATGCTCAACAAAACACAATGATTGGTTTGAATCAGTAAAGTTCCAGGTACATATGGTAGCTCCACCCATTGTTGTTGTTATGACACCTCTTTCAGCTAAGCAGATGTGAGCTTGGTTAGTATGTGGATTAGAGACCTCTTGGGAAAGCTAAGCTGCTGCTGAAAAAGGTGTTGTTTGGCCAGTAGGGGGCAGTCTTCCCTCTGGGCCGAATAAACCTAGGATAAATTGGTCACGGTCAGATGGCTCCCACAGACTGCTAGCTTGGTGTGCCAGGCAGCAGGACCACACTGATAGCCTGTTTGACTCATCCTGCCGTTATTTTTAGCCTCGTCTCACTTCCTGAGGTTTGAAAATGCTGTTGCACAGTGATCTAAATTGAATACTT
>JAFBMS010000203.1:500438-507938 GCA_019788955.1 Albula glossodonta
CAGGCTCATAGTGCTGTAAGGTTATGAGCAGCCTGGTCAGGCTCATAGTACTGTAAGGTTATGAGCAGCCTGGTCAGGCTCATAGTGCTGTAAGGTTCTGAGCAGCCTGGTCAGGCTCATAGTACTGTCAGATTATAATGCTGACAAACGAGGCTAATATAACTCTAGTCGTCTCTTGCCTCACTGTTATTTTGCCCTCCACATCTGTATTGGGAATAACACTTAGCAGAGACACCCCTTGGATACTGACACCTAAAGTGTTGGCCATCGTGGAGCTCTGTGGGACCTATTTAGGGAACATATCACCATCAGGGAATGGAGGCGCTAGAGGGGGGATGACAACCGTAAATGTGACAATTAGCAGCTAAGAGCATTTTTTTTTTGGTAATTATGACAATAGACTCTCTCTCTCAAACACACACACACACACACACACACACACACACACACACACACACACACACACACACGTGTACAGACCTGCTCCTGCCCATTTGCTTCCTGGTGATTAGTAAATGAGAGCCTGCTCGCTCAGTTCTCATCCACACCTGAAGGGGTGAACAGCAGGTCAGACAGGTGAGCTCCTGACCCACTCACCTGCACCTCTGCTACATCACCACACCTGGGTCAAACAGCCATCTGAATCACTTCAGAAAACACTCATGACAAAACCCTGATTTGCTCAGGGATCTGTATCCCTGTTTTCCAAATGTAAAAGTGATTATTACATGAAATTTTTTAAAATTTATAATATTGTACTGTTACAGGATTTGACATTTACCTGCAACTTTTTGCATTTAATGTTTTACATTTATTGTTGGTGTTGTCATGCCCTTTAAGTCTTGGTGACACACCGATTCAAATTAGTCATAATTAAAAAAAATATTGTTCTCGAAGATAAGTATAAAATATTTTTTGTAAACTTGAAGTCATGGAAAGGTGCTTCAGAAACTTAATTGGCAGCCTGTGAAATAATGATTGACAAAAGCACCATACTTAATGTTCAACCTTCCACCTTTTCTTTTGGTTTAAGCTGCTCTCTATCTGTATGCTAAGCAAGCACGGCACTCGTTTGAGCAGGTTGTGCGTGATAGAGTGTTTTTTTTGCGTGTGGGAGTACCTGGACCTATTTCTGCACGTCTGTCTCTGCTGTTCTGGCTGCTGTCATCTCTGTGCATCCAAAGTCGCGGTAACAATGCTATCAAAGACGGCAGTGCGCAAGCTGACAAAGCATGGCGGAGACTAACGAGCCTCCACCAACATAACCGAGCTAATGAACTGTACAGCATGACTAGGAACTAATTAAATTCTGCTAAAGTTATAAAAACAAAACAAAATAAAATAATGGAAAAAAAAAACGTGCTTGTTTTTCGCTTTCGTGCACTCGGGTTTATCGCAGACCCGTATCTGCTTGTTGTGTTGCTTTGATTTAACTCCCACTCTGCTCTCAGTCTGATCTGCGCTTTTCAAAATGTTACGTTTTCTGGAGAAAGCACAGTGCGAAAAAAAAACAGTTAACCTTCAATGAGCTGAAAAATAATTAAAGAAAAAAAAAAAAAAAATCTTGACAAAATGTTAGACCTGATATTTCTGGGAAAGGGTTTGGTGGTTGGGCTGTTACAAGACTCAGTCAGTCAGTCAGTCAGTCAGTCAGTCAGTCAGTCAGGCTACTGTACACAGTATTCCAGAGGTGTAGCATAATGGAAGCATTATTCAGAGGCTGCAAGTTACTAAATCTATACTGTCTGAGTAAATGAAATGGATTTCATTTTCTAAAACATGTTTTTTAAATTTTTTTCATTCAGCTCAAAGTGGTGATGGCTGGACTGTAGCGGAAACACTGGTCAGTAATAATAGCCAGTTGTTTGATATGTGATATCACAAACTGAACTAAAGTACCTGCTTCTTGGGCAGAAAAAAAGTTATTTATATCTTAACAAGAGACCTGCAGTCACTGAGGCCCTCCAGAACTGGAGTTAAACCTGCAGACACTGCAGCCCTCCAGGACTGGAGTTAAACCTGCAGACACTGCGGCCCTCCAGGACTGGAGTTAAACCTGCAGACACTACGGCCCTCCAGGACTGGAGTTAAACCTGCAGACACTACGGCCCTCCAGGACTGGAGTTAAACCTGCAGACACTACGGCCCTCCAGGACTGGAGTTAAACCTGCAGACACTGCGGCCCCCCAGCACTGGAGTTAAACACTGCAGAAACTGCAGCCCTCAGGACTGGAGTTAAACCTGCAGACACCACGGCCCTCCAGGACTGGAGTTAAACACTGCAGAAACTGAGGCCCTCCAGAACTGGAGTTAAACCTACAGACACTGCGGCCCTCCTGGACTGGAGTTTAACCTGCAATCCCTGCAGCCCTCCAGGACTGGAATTAAAGCTGCAGACACTGCCGCCCTCCAGGACTGGAATTAAACCTGCAGACACTGCGGCCTCCCAGGACTGGAGTTAAACCTGCAGACACTGCCACCCTCCAGGACTGGAGTTAAACCTGCAGACACTGTGGCCCTCCAGGACTGGAGTTAAACCTGCAGACACTGCGGTCCTCCAGGATTGGAGTTAAACCTGCAGACACTGCCGCCCTCCAGGACTGGAGTTAAACCTGCAGACACTGCGGCCCTCCAGGACTGGAGTTAAACCAGCAGACACTGCCCCCTACAGGACTGGAGTTAAACCTGCAGACACTGCAGCCCTCCAGGACTGGAGTTCAACCTGCAGACACTGCGGCCCTCCAGGACTGGAGTTAAACCTGCAAACACTGCAGCCCTCCAGGTCTGGAGTTAAACCTGCAGACACTGCTGCCCTCCAGGGCTGGAGTTAAACCTGCAGACACTGCAGCCCTCCAGGTCTGGAGTTAAACCTGCAGACACTGCAGCCCTCCAGGTCTGGAGTTAAACCTGCAGACACTGCGGCCCTCCAGGACTGGAGTTAAACCTGCAGACACTGCGGTCCTCCAGGATTGGAGTTAAACCTGCACACACTGCGGCCCTCCAGGAGTGGAGTTAAACCTGCAGACACTGCCGCCCTCCAGGTCTGGAGTTAAACCTGCTGACACTGCGGCCCTCCAGGACTGGAGTTAAACCAGCAGACACTGCGGCCCTCCAGGACTGGAGTTAAACCTGCAGACACTGCAGCCCTCCAGGAGTGGAGTTAAACCTGCAGACACTGCCGCCCTCCAGGACTGGAGTTAAACCTGCAGACACTGCAGCTCTCCAGGACTGGAGTTAAACCTGCACACACTGCGGCCCTCCAGGACTGGAGTTAAACCTGCAGACACTGCGGCCCTCCAGGTCTGGAGTTAAACCTGCAGACACTGCAGCCCTCCAGGTCTGGAGTTAAACCTGCAGACACTGCGGCCCTCCAGGACTGGAGTTAAACCTGCAGACACTGCGGTCCTCCAGGATTGGAGTTAAACCTGCACACACTGCGGCCCTCCAGGAGTGGAGTTAAACCTGCAGACACTGCCGCCCTCCAGGTCTGGAGTTAAACCTGCTGACACTGCGGCCCTCCAGGACTGGAGTTAAACCAGCAGACACTGCGGCCCTCCAGGACTGGAGTTAAACCTGCAGACACTGCAGCCCTCCAGGAGTGGAGTTAAACCTGCAGACACTGCCGCCCTCCAGGACTGGAGTTAAACCTGCAGACACTGCAGCTCTCCAGGACTGGAGTTAAACCTGCACACACTGCGGCCCTCCAGGACTGGAGTTAAACCTGCAGACACTGCGGCCCGACAGGACTGGAGTTAAACCTGCTGACACTGCGGCCCTCCAGGACTGGAGTTAAACCAGCAGACACTGCGGCCCTCCAGGACTACATTATTGCAAAAGCGGCAGGGAAACCCCACCCCCATACCCCCCATGGATCTCCTATCATAGGGGAATAAACAAACACCCATAGTGAGGACATGAGCAAAGCATAGAAACAAGAGGGCTTTTTTACCTTCAGGTATGTGGGAAAAAGCAATTCATTACAAGGAGCTGCTCACTGTACTGTATGCACCCATACATCAAGAAGGAGACACAGTGCTGGGGGTTAATTTATCCCGTGCCTTTTCCCCTCCACAGCCTGCTATGAAATGCAAAAAAAAAAAAAAACAGCAGCAGTGTACAGTGGAGTATATGAAAGCAGTGGCCGATGTTTCTCCAGCGTGGACGACAGCCCCATTACTCTGGAAGAGGGATGCAGGTTCTCCAGCTGTGTTCCTCTCCGCACGCCCCCGTCTCTCTCTTTCTCTCTCTCTCTCTCTCTCCCTCTCTCCCCAAATTTGTGCTCATTTCCAGTAATGCATGCAGTAACTATGGAAATAGAGTGACTTCCCTCCTCTTCTTCTTTGTTCTTTTCCTTTTTTTCATTGTGTACACACAAACAAAAGCCAAAGTCTTCCCTGGCATATTGCTAAGGTGTCACAATCACCATGGAAACACCAAGGAGACTGATGCATGTATGGAACAAAACAAAAAGTGACCATTATTATTATTATTATTATTATTATTATTAGTGGTCTGAATAAATCCCTAATCTACCATATTTTCTCAGAGGGCATCAAAGGAATTATTATGAATTATTTATGTATTATATTTATGATTCATTTTGGGTAGAAAAACTGAGAAACAATCTGTAAGAGGAAAAAAAAAAGGTAGAAGAAGTTGGCACTTTGTGCTGCTCTGCTGCATGTAAAAATAAACAAACAAACAAACAAACAAAATCAAAGTATCAACTTGTAAAAAGCATCATTTAAAAAAAGAAAGAAAATACATGGACCTCTCTCTTTTGTAAGAAATAAAAAGCCTTTATTTTCACAGCTTCTACATAATGAGGTGATTAAATATACAGAAATATCAGACTCACCTCTGGGTGCAGGGTGTCGCAGACAAACATTTTGTAACGTTTTTGTTAATTGATTGTGCTGAAAGTGTTATATTTTACTGCAATTTCCATCTATGATTGAATCTTCTGCCCTGACACGTAATGTGTGAGTGAGAATGTTTTACTACACACCCGTGCTTAGCTGTAATGAGACGATGAAGAGTGATGCAGTAAAGTAAGTCAGGGACTCAGACTACAGTCACGCTCCTCCAAATCAAATGCAATTTAAAAAACCTGCTAATTAGCTGAGGTAGTTAACAGCATTAGAAATGCGAACACTAAATGAATGTTTTTAACTGAGGCGTGTTTTGTCTCAATCTTTCCTGTAGATGAATCATGTAAGTGAAGTCTTATCTTATGGTCCAGCAATTTTCCAAGAACAGTTTCGAGACAAAAAAAAAAAAAAAAAAAAAAAAGAAAACCTGACTTGGTCAGACAGTCTGCTGCATAAACGGAAGGTAATAGGTGGAACTTGCTGCCTACATGGTTTAAAATGGACCCTGATTTACTCTCACTGCAAACTCAACAGTGAAGTGGTTTTTAAAAGTCAGCCATACACATAATCTTATGTACAATACATTTATTTATGATTTTATTTCTCCACTCTCTCTATTCCTCTTTCCTCTAATGTAAATATCAAATGTTTTATATCACAAGTTTTTGCTTTTTTATATGCATTGTTTCTTGATAGTAAAAATGTCTGCCCATCCAGGGGCCGATGTCATGGATTAGTATGAGATATAATCGCTGAGACACAGCGCATAGCAGATCATTCTTTTATAGTTTTTTATGGTGGTTATGTCAATCTTTATCGGATAATTGTTAAATTAATATATAATTCATACAGAACATAATAATCTCATTATGTAACTGAATGGCAGATGTATTCCTGGTCATTATGCAATGAAAAGAGTGGCTTTAAAGCTCGCATGTACTCCTCTGCGTGTCCCATAATGCATCACACTTACATTAAATACTTTGACCTGTTAAACCCCAATTAAATTGCTGTATATTACTGACAAAATATAAAAGAGACACCTATTATCATAAAGATTCAGAGCAAGGTATGATTATGCATTTTTGTCAGCAACACAAGAATGATTTCAAAATGTACCTACGTTTAAAAAGTGTTTGAAATATGTATATGAATTAACCACACAATTTGCAACTTCTGCATTTATTCCAGATTTGATCATATCATAACGAAATTAATGTTACATAAATAGTACCTATTCATTGACACATTAGATGCATCTCTGGATTGTCATATCTGGAGTTTCTTGACGGAACACTGTGGAAATAGTTATTATATAAATATTTAATACTAACACGACCAAATACCCTGCAGAATGCCAAAATAAGAAACTCATTTTCAATCCCAAGCCTTGGTCTGAGTTCCTGATGAGTTTTCAGAATAACCCACACTGTCGAAGTAGCTAATACAAGTTAATTTAAGAACAAATAAATATTTAATTTGTCCTTCCACTCAGAGGGCTTGTAAATCAATCTTTTATTCAGAATTCTAAAATGTTTAGTAAGCTTTCGCTTAATTGCCGATTCCCCAGTGCAACAATTATCTGATATGCGGTGATTGCAGTCAGCTGTTGATGTAGCTTCACTTTGAGGACAAAAAACTCTCAGAAAAACTTCAAAACAGCTGACAATCCACTCTTCTGACTTCAACTTCAAACAAAAAAAGAGAGAGAAAGAAGACTGTGACAGATTTGAAACGGACCTCATCGTCCCGATCGTCCGTGACCAGAGCATTGAGGAGCTATTGATTTTTAAAGGACTGAATGACTCAGAATATGTGTTCAGCGCAGTAAAATGTCCTCCCGTGCGTTTCATCGCATAGCCTCCGCCCTTATAAACAAGACACGCTGCAAAGAGTTTAACAACAGATAACCCAAAGTAACCCCAAATACTTTTACAGTATCGTTGTTTCGACTATGATATTTATTTACAAATGTATATTGTTATGATACTGTTAAGTGATCCTTATTTTGGCTGGCTGTCACGGCTGGGTGCGTGTAATGCCTACCTTTAAACGGGAGGGCAAAGCTGGTCCAGTGCTCACTCTTTTTCTGACCCTCCAGTTCCAGATTTCAGCATTTCTATGTTAATCAATACAGGAATTCTGAAATACTCAAATCTGGGACTTGAGGCTGGCAGCAGCGCTGGGGTTCTTATTGACCTAATAATTGAAAAATGAATGCGAATGATTGGTGTTATAAGAAAGATTAAGGGGAAAAATGGTCGAATGATAACTGGCTTATATTTTCTGATCAGGGAAAATGTAACGGCCTCATGTGTTTAAAAATGTATTTGAAAGGGCTTTACAGGTGCTAATCACACTGCCAAACCCAGCGCGTTCCCCCGGGCCCAATGTTCTCTAGTGCTGAAGTGGGAATAGAAACTCCCAGCATATTTGAGCCGATTTCAAGGGTTTGAACACAAGCTTGCTGTAAACAGATAGCGAGGCCCGCCGGAGTAAGTAAATAAATCAGCCCAACAACGGCCTGTCCTGTAAATCTACCACACTGAGTGGGCCTAACAGACACACAACAGCGTGGTCTCTCAAACCCGTAAACGCGCTCGGGGGCTTTAACGCGTGTTTACTGCTC
>JAFBMS010000203.1:512938-516096 GCA_019788955.1 Albula glossodonta
ATGATAATTTGTCTTTTCTCTGAGTGATATGGTTTATAATTGTTAATTAGCTGGGTGATTCATCCCTCATGGATTCTAAACGGAGACTCTTGGAGGAATCAGGGCCATAACCTGGCGAAATCGGGGGAGTGGCTTCAACACAGGCTGCTGGACGAGCAAAGAGAGAGGGTGGATGGTATGAAACAAAAACAGAAAAAAACCAAAGGAAGGGGGAAAGTGTGGTTTGAGCTCCAGAGTGCTTTAATTCGGACCGTGGCGCGGTCTCCGTAGATACGCAGTTCTCACGTTACATGGGACCGGACAGCTGCGCTCAATCCTGCCCGCTCTGTCTCTAGTCTCAGAGCGTTGTTTGAGGGGCCAACAGCAGGCCAGCAAAACGAGGCACCGCTCAGAACCAATCACATCTGATTCACGCTCATGCTCTGAGGGCGAACAAAACCAGGGCGATGGGAGGGAGGAGACAGAGAGAGAGAAGAAGGGCTTTTCAAGTCATTATTTGTGGTGTGTTAAAGGTTTGAGTGTGGCTGTAATTATTTGTCTGTGGCTCTCGCTGATTGGACAGCAGGCCTCACCTGCTGCATCTATCTCGGTGTAAGTGCTTGCAGATTGACGCTGTAGCTTTGGATCGTGGGGAGAAGCCCAGCATGTTCCTGCCTCAAACGCTCCAGCTTCCCCTCCTTTATTCCTCCTCTCCTCGTGCGTCCATCTCCCCAGCTCTCTCTGTTTCCCCTTTTGATTTTAATTTATTTATTTTCCAACATTAATGCATTGAGGTTTTACGTGTGTGAGGTAACACAAAATTTAATGTTTTGTGTGAGTCCTTTTCAGGCCATAAGTGGCCCAGAAGAGAGACACACACACACGCGCGCACACACATGCAAACACACACGTGCACACAAATGCATATCCCCTCTCTCTCTCTGAAATTGTGCAACTTGGACAGTAAATTTTTTGAGCGTTAAAATTCAAACAGATTTTCTCTGCGGTTTCTCTGTGCGCCACCAGCAGGTCGAGTGCCCTGTGTATGAAACGCACATGCTTCGATGCGGTCCCTCGTTTGAGGCCTCAGCGCCAACCACAGCTGGGGTGGGGAGGTGAAACCGAAGCTGGATCCAGAGCCGTAACGGCAGATCTGATACGAGATCCCAGGAAGAGCTCAAAAGTGTACGCCGCACGCAGTCTCTGCGTTCGCGCCGGCGATTTGAGGCGGAGATGACTCGATTGTCAAACACTTCAATGAGGGACATAAATGTCAAAGGATAGTGATGCCTGAGACGTCTCATAAAAAAGGAGAAGGGCAATATAAATCTCGTCCTTTCATGTCTGGCCTCTGATTAAACCGTTCATTTTTCCCTCTTTTCTCTTTAGCTATTCTAAAAAGGCTTTTTTTGTCTTTTGAAGACACGCAAAAAGGGTTATTCAAAAGCCTGTGAAAATTCTGTTTTTTTTGTGGATGAGAAAGTTTGGGCCTTCTACAGTATTCCTTTTGATAAGGAAACACATCTTTAAGATATTTAACAGGCATTAAAATTAATAACAGAATTTCAAACTTTATATATTTAATATATATACTTTTTTCTTTTTTCCCCCCTCTTAAACATCTCCTTTTGATTAAAATATTTCCTCCATTTGTAGTTGGTAATCTGGCGCTGATTTCCAGATAGAGCAGGGAGTGATTTTTTTTTTTGCTTGAAAAGGAAAGCGAGATCATTACGGGGGTCCAGCCTTTCAGATGCTGTTTATATCAAACGGATTCTGCACTTTAGGCCTTCAATCACACTCACATCCTGTCAGCTGTCATGCCATGTTTTTTTTGTCTTTGCTGTTAAAGGATTCTGGGATATCACCACCCCCCCAATAAAATAAAATAACATAAAATAAAGAACAAACAAAAAAGACAAGTCCAAAGTATCGTAAAACAGACCCTGTGATAACAAAGTAATACTACAGGAACAGCAAGTAACATCAACTGAAACTTAAAGAAAATACAGTCTGAGGGAAAAGATAACGTTTTTAATTTTGTTTGCAAAATTGAGAATGCCCATGTTTACCAAGATGCAGTCTGACAAGGTCTCCACAAATACTGTCCATAAACATGCACATACAAACGCACGCACGCACGCACGCACGCACGCACGCACAGGCTCCTTCATCTGAGGGCAGCATTCAAACTATTAAGATGCAAATAGTCAATATCACAGATTCCTTGCATTCGTGCTGGAAAATGCTTTTCTTCTCTGGGTAATTGCAGTGATCTAACATCACGAGCACCAGGGTGAATAATACACAGCCTACAGCATGTCTGTGTCGCGCTGTATGTTCCTGTCATATCGTAGGAATAAGGCCGAATTTATATTTTCAATATCCAGTGTTGACTGTACCACCATTTATTAAACTTTAGAGTCATCTTAATTTCCTGGAGCTTGGCTACATGGACATGCATAGTCATTGGTAGGAGTCCATAAATCAGAAAATGCATGAATAAAAATATGAAATGCATGTCAGATTTGGAGTGATGTTTTGAGGTGCTGTGGGATAAGACTGCGGTGTGTTTGTAGGCGTGTCTCTGCAATGTCCTTGTGTTGCTCTGATTTAAACTCCTTTTCTTTGCTCTGCACGACCCCATTACGCACAGCAAGCTCCTGAAGGAGTAATTGTTCCGGGTCAAAGATTTCCCATGATGCAACAGGAAGGTTGGCGCTGTGGTAACATACGCTGGGTGAAATAGTCAGCGTCCACCTGTGTCCTGATCTGACATGAGCTAAAAAATAAGCAGCATTTCTTTAGATACCTGTATAACCTGCCAAATACTGGATCAGAGTTTAGATTTCAGACGGATATTGTCCCCCGATGCTCTGGATGGTTATAAAAGTAGCGCAGTGATGCAGAGGGGTGACCATGAATCATGGAGATGTGCTCACATCCCAGTCTTAGGACCGGCTCAATATGTGACGCTGATGACAGACATGTCTGAAGCATATACAACCGCAAAAAACTTTCTCTAATTTCTGATCCTTAAATCAGAAAAAGGTGATGAAATCTCGGTGTATCAAACATTTTTCTCAACAGAAATGAAGTCTGTTTCGGGTTGCAGAGGAGGGGTCTGACAGGGGAAGTGTGGGGGGAGGATTTAATAGAGTGAAGACACACACACACAC
>JAFBMS010002021.1:0-33368 GCA_019788955.1 Albula glossodonta
AACCCTAACCCTAGAAACCCTAACCCTAATTTGAGAAACCCTAACCCTAAAACCCTAACCCTAATATTAGAAACCCTAACCCTAGACACCCTAACCCAAATTCAAGAAACCCTAACCCTAGAAACCCGAACCCTAATTCAAGAAACCCTAACCCTAGAAACCCTAACCCTAATTCAAGAAACCCTAACCCTAGAAACCCTAACCCTAATTCAAGAAACCCTAACCCTAGAAACCCTAACCCTAATGCAAGAAACCCTAACCCTAGAAACCCTAACCCTAATTCAAGAACCCCTAACCCTAGAAACCCTAACCCTAATTCAAGAAACCCTAACCCTAAAAACCCTAACCCTAATTTTAGAAACCCTAACCCTAGAAACCCTAACCCTAGTTAAAGAAACCCTAACCCCTTGTTTACTTTGCAATCATTTCTGACCATTTTTTCTTCCATGGGTGGATAATAAAGGTAATTTACTATGATTTAAAGTAATAAAGTCAACATTTTTTATGTCAACCCATTTGTTTCATTTTTGGAGGTAAGGCTATAGTCTTATGTCTTTTCTCGGTTTTTACCAAAACACAAAGATCTCATGTATTCCTTTCTAAATCAATTCTAACCATTTTTTTCTACAGTGGGTGGATAATAAAGGTAATTTACTGTGATTTAAAGAAAGAAAGTCAACATTTTTTATGTCAACCCATTTTTTCATTTTTGGAGGTAAGGCTATAGTCCTATGTCTTTTCTCAATTTTTCACAAAACGCAAAGATCTCATGTATTGCTTTCTAAATCATTGACTCTAATTCAAGAAACCCTAACCCTAGAAACCCTAACCCCAATTCAAGAAACCCTAACCCTAAAACCCTAACCCTAATTTTACAAACCCTAACCCTAGACACCCTAACCCAAATTCAAGAAACCCTAACCCTAGAAATCCGAACCCTAATTCAAGAAACCCTAACCCTAGAAACCCTAACCCTAATTCAAGAAACCCTAACCCTAGAAACCCTAACCCTAGTTCAAGAAACCCTAACCCTAGAAACCCTAACCCTAATACTAGAAACCCTAACCCTAGAAACCCTAACCCTAATTCAAGAAACCCTAACCCTAGAAACCCGAACCCTAATTCAAGATACCCTAACCCTAGAAACCCTAACCCTAATTCAAGAAACCCTAACCCTCGAAACCCTAACCCTAATTCAAGAAACCCTAACCCTAGAAACCCTAACCCTAATTCAAGAAACCCTAACCCTAGAAACCCTATCCCTAATTCAAGAAACCCTAACCCTAGAAACCCTAACCCTAGTTCAAGAAACCCTAACCCTAAAACCCTAACCCTAATATTAGAAACCCTAACCCTAGAAACCCTAACCCTAATTCAAGAAACCCTAACCCTAGAAACCCTAACCCTAATTCAAGAAACCCTAACCCTAAAAACCCTAACCCTAATTTTAGAAACCCTAACCCTAGAAACCCTAACCCTAGTTAAAGAAACCCTAACCCCTTGTTTACTTTGCAATCATTTCTGACCATTTTTTCTTCCATGGGTGGATAATAAAGGTAATTTACTATGATTTAAAGTAATAAACTTAACATTTTTTATGTCAACCCTTTTTTTTTTCATTTTTGTAGGTAAGGCTATAGTCTTATGTCTTTTCACGGTTTTTACCAAGACACAAAGATCTCATGTATTCCCTTCTAAATCATTTCTGACAATGTTTTCATGTATGGGTGGATAATATAGGTCATTTTCTGTGATTTAAAGTAAGAAACTCAAAAATTTTTATGTCATCCCATTTTTTTCATTTTTGGAGGTAAGGCTATAGTCTTATGTCTTTTCTTGGTTTTTACCAAAACACAAAGATCTCATGTATTCACTTTAAAATCATTTCTGACCACTCTTTATTCCTAATTCAAGAAACTCTAACCCTGAAAACCCTGACCCTAGTTCAAGAAACCCTAACCCTAGAAACCCTAACCCTAATTCAAGAAACCCTAACCCTAGAAACCCTAACCCTAGTTCAAGAAACCCTAACCCCTTGTTTACTTTGCAATCATTTCTGACCATTTTTTCTTCCATGGGTGGATAATAAAGGTAATTTACTATGATTTAAAGTAATAAAGTCAACATTTTTTATGTCAACCCATTTTTTTCATTTTTGGAGGTAAGGCTATAGTCTTATGTCTTTTCTCGGTTTTTACCAAAACACAAAGATCTCATGTATTCCTTTCTAAATCAATTCTAACCATTTTTTTCTACAGTGGGTGGATAATAAAGGTAATTTACTGTGATTTAAAGAAAGAAAGTCAACATTTTTTTATGTCAAACCATTTTTTCATTTTTGGAGCTAAGGCTATAGTCTTATGTCTTTTCTCGGTTTTTACCAAAACACAAAGATCTCATGTATCCCCTTCTAAATCATTGACTCTAATTCAAGAAACCCTAACCCTAGAAACCCTAACCCCAATTCAAGAAACCCTAACCCTAAAACCCTAACCCTAATATTACAAACCCTAACCCTAGACACCCTAACCCAAATTCAAGAAACCCTAACCCTAGAAATCCGAACCCTAATTCAAGAAACCCTAACCCTAGAAACCCTAACCCTAATTCAAGAAACCCTAACCCTAGAAACCCTAACCCTAGTTCAAGAAACCCTAACCCTAGAAACCCTAACCCTAATTCAAGAAACCCTAACCCTAGAAACCCTAACCCTAATTCAAGAAACCCTAACCCTAGAAACCCTAACCCTAATTCAAGAAACCCTAACCCTAGAAACCCTAACCCTAATTCAAGAAACCCTAACCCTAAAACCCTAACCCTAATATTAGAAACCCTAACCCAAGACACCCTAACCCTAATTCAAGAAACCCTAACCCTAGAAATCCGAACCCTAATTCAAGAAACCCTAACCCTAGAAAACCTAACCCTAATTCAAGAAACCCTAACCCTAGAAACCCTAACCCTAGTTCAAGAAACCCTAACCCTAGAAACCCTAACCCTAATATTAGAAACCCTAACCCTAGAAACCCTAACCCTAATTCAAGAAACCCTAACCCTAGAAACCCTAACCCTAATTCAAGAAACCCTAACCCTAGAAACCCTAACCCTAATTCAAGAAACCCTAACCCTAGAAACCCGAACCCTAATTCAAGAAACCCTAACCCTAGAAACCCTAACCCTAATTCAAGAAACCCTAACCCTAGAAACCCTAACCCTAGTTCAAGAAACCCTAACCCTAAAACCCTAACCCTAGAAACCCTAACCCTAATTCAAGAAACCCTAACCCTAATTCAAGAAACCCTAACCCTAAAAACCCTAACCCTAACCCTAGAAACCCTAACCCTAGTTCAAGAAACCCTAACCCTAGAAACCCTAACCCTAATTTGAGAAACCCTAACCCTAGAAACCCTAACCCTAATTCAAGAAACCCTAACCCTAGAAACCCTAACCCTAATTCAAGAAACCCTAACCCTAGAAACCCTAACCCTAATTCAAGAAACCCTAACCCTAGAAACCCTAACCCTAATTCAAGAAACCCTAACCCTAGAAACCCTAACCCTAATTCAAGAAACCCTAACCCTAGAAACCCTAACCCTAATTCAAGAAACCCTAACCCTAGAAACCCTAACCCTAATTCAAGAAACCCTAACCCTAAAAACCCTAACCCTAATTTTAGAAACCCTAACCCTAGAAACCCTAACCCTAGTTAAAGAAACCCTAACCCCTTGTTTACTTTGCAATCATTTCTGACCATTTTTTCTTCCATGGGTGGATAATAAAGGTAATTTACTATGATTTAAAGTAATAAAGTCAACATTTTTTATGTCAACCCATTTGTTTCATTTTTGGAGGTAAGGCTATAGTCTTATGTCTTTTCTCGGTTTTTACCAAAACACAAAGATCTCATGTATTCCTTTCTAAATCAATTCTAACCATTTTTTTCTACAGTGGGTGGATAATAAAGGTAATTTACTGTGATTTAAAGAAAGAAAGTCAACATTTTTTATGTCAACCCATTTTTTCATTTTTGGAGGTAAGGCTATAGTCCTATGTCTTTTCTCAATTTTTCACAAAACGCAAAGATCTCATGTATTGCTTTCTAAATCATTGACTCTAATTCAAGAAACCCTAACCCTAGAAACCCTAACCCCAATTCAAGAAACCCTAACCCTAAAACCCTAACCCTAATATTACAAACCCTAACCCTAGACACCCTAACCCAAATTCAAGAAACCCTAACCCTAGAAAATAACCTTAATTCAAGAAACCCTAACCCTAGAGACCCTAACCCTAATTAGAGAAGCCCTAACCCTAGAAACCCTAACCCTAATTCAAGAAACCCTAACCCTAGAAACCCTAACCCTAGTTACTAGAAACCCTAACCCTAATTCAAGAAACCCTAACCCTAGAAACCCTAACCCTAATTCAAGAAACCCTAACCCTAGAAATCCGAACCCTAATTCAAGAAACCCTAACCCTAGAAACCCTATCCCTAATTCAAGAAACCCTAACCCTAGAAACCCTAACCCTAGTTCAAGAAACCCTAACCCTAAAACCCTAACCCTAATATTAGAAACCCTAACCCTAGAAACCCTAACCCTAATTCAAGAAACCCTAACCCTAGAAACCCTAACCCTAAATCAAGAAACCCTAACCCTAAAAACCCTAACCCTAATAATTAGAACCCCTAACCCTAGAAACCCTAACCCTAGTTAAAGAAACCCTAACCCCTTGTTTACTTTGCAATCATTTCTGACCATTTTTTCTTCCATGGGTGGATAATAAAGGTAATTTACTATGATTTAAAGTAATAAACTTAACATTTTTTATGTCAACCCTTTTTTTTTTCATTTTTGTAGGTAAGGCTATAGTCTTATGTCTTTTCACGGTTTTTACCAAGACACAAAGATCTCATGTATTCCCTTCTAAATCATTTCTGACAATTTTTTCATGTATGGGTGGATAATATAGGTCATTTTCTGTGATTTAAAGTAAGAAACTCAAAAATTTTTATGTCATCCCATTTTTTTCATTTTTGGAGGTAAGGCTATAGTCTTATGTCTTTTCTTGGTTTTTACCAAAACACAAAGATCTCATGTATTCACTTTAAAATCATTTCTGACCACTCTTTATTCCTAATTCAAGAAACTCTAACCCTGAAAACCCTGACCCTAGTTCAAGAAACCCTAACCCTAGAAACCCTAACCCTAATTCAAGAAACCCTAACCCTAGAAACCCTAACCCTAGTTCAAGAAACCCTAACCCCTTGTTTACTTTGCAATCATTTCTGACCATTTTTTCTTCCATGGGTGGATAATAAAGGTAATTTACTATGATTTAAAGTAATAAAGTCAACATTTTTTATGTCAACCCATTTTTTTCATTTTTGGAGGTAAGGCTATAGTCTTATGTCTTTTCTCGGTTTTTACCAAAACACAAAGATCTCATGTATTCCTTTCTAAATCAATTCTAACCATTTTTTTCTACAGTGGGTGGATAATAAAGGTAATTTACTGTGATTTAAAGAAAGAAAGTCAACATTTTTTTATGTCAAACCATTTTTTCATTTTTGGAGCTAAGGCTATAGTCTTATGTCTTTTCTCGGTTTTTACCAAAACACAAAGATCTCATGTATCCCCTTCTAAATCATTGACTCTAATTCAAGAAACCCTAACCCTAGAAACCCTAACCCCAATTCAAGAAACCCTAACCCTAAAACCCTAACCCTAATATTACAAACCCTAACCCTAGACACCCTAACCCAAATTCAAGAAACCCTAACCCTAGAAATCCGAACCCTAATTCAAGAAACCCTAACCCTAGAAACCCTAACCCTAATTCAAGAAACCCTAACCCTAGAAACCCTAACCCTAGTTCAAGAAACCCTAACCCTAGAAACCCTAACCCTAATATTAGAAACCCTAACCCTAGAAACCCTAACCCTAATTCAAGAAACCCTAACCCTAGAAACCCTAACCCTAATTCAAGAAACCCTAACCCTAACACTAGAAACCCTAACCCTAATTCAAGAAACCCTAACCCAAAAACCCTAACCCTAATTCTAGAAACCCCAACCCCAGACACCCTAACCCTAACTCAAGAAACCCTAACCCTAAAAACCCGAACCCTAATTCAAGAAACCCTAACCCTAGAAACCCTAACCCTAATTCAAGAAACCCTAACCCTAGAAACCCTAACCCTAATTCAAGAAACCCTAACCCTAGAAACCCTAACCCTAATATTAGAAACCCTAACCCTAGAAACCCTAACCCTAATTCAAGAAACCCTAACCCTAGAAACCCTAACCCTAATTCAAGAAACCCTAACCCTAGAAACCCTAACCCTAATTCAAGAAACCCTAACCCTAGAAATCCTAACCCTAATTCAAGAAACCCTAACCCTAAAAACCCTAACCCTAATTCAAGAAACCCTAACCCTAGAAACCCTAACCCTAATTCAAGAAACCCTAACCCTAAAACCCTAACCCTAGAAACCCTAACCCTAATTCAAGAAACCCTAACCCTAATTCAAGAAACCCTAACCCTAAAAACCCTAACCCTAACCCTAGAAACCCTAACCCTAGTTCAAGAAACCCTAACCCTAGAAACCCTAACCCTAATTTGAGAAACCCTAACCCTAGAAACCCTAACCCTAATTCAAGAAACCCTAACCCTAGAAACCCTAACCCTAATTCAAGAAACCCTAACCCTAGAAACCCTAACCCTAATTCAAGAAACCCTAACCCTAGAAACCCTAACCCTAATTCAAGAAACCCTAACCCTAGAAATCCGAACCCTAATTCAAGAAACCCTAACCCTAGAAACCCTATCCCTAATTCAAGAAACCCTAACCCTAGAAACCCTAACCCTAGTTCAAGAAACCCTAACCCTAAAACCCTAACCCTAATATTAGAAACCCTAACCCTAGAAACCCTAACCCTAATTCAAGAAACCCTAACCCTAGAAACCCTAACCCTAATTCAAGAAACCCTAACCCTAAAAACCCTAACCCTAATTTTAGAAACCCTAACCCTAGAAACCCTAACCCTAGTTAAAGAAACCCTAACCCCTTGTTTACTTTGCAATCATTTCTGACCATTTTTTCTTCCATGGGTGGATAATAAAGGTAATTTACTATGATTTAAAGTAATAAAGTCAACATTTTTTATGTCAACCCATTTGTTTCATTTTTGGAGGTAAGGCTATAGTCTTATGTCTTTTCTCGGTTTTTACCAAAACAGAAAGATCTCATGTATTCCTTTCTAAATCAATTCTAACCATTTTTTTCTACAGTGGGTGGATAATAAAGGTAATTTACTGTGATTTAAAGAAAGAAAGTCAACATTTTTTATGTCAACCCATTTTTTCATTTTTGGAGGTAAGGCTATAGTCCTATGTCTTTTCTCAATTTTTCACAAAACGCAAAGATCTCATGTATTGCTTTCTAAATCATTGACTCTAATTCAAGAAACCCTAACCCTAGAAACCCTAACCCCAATTCAAGAAACCCTAACCCTAAAACCCTAACCCTAATATTACAAACCCTAACCCTAGACACCCTAACCCAAATTCAAGAAACCCTAACCCTAGAAATCCGAACCCTAATTCAAGAAACCCTAACCCTAGAAACCCTAACCCTAATTCAAGAAACCCTAACCCTAGAAACCCTAACCCTAGTTCAAGAAACCCTAACCCTAGAAACCCTAACCCTAATATTAGAAACCCTAACCCTAGAAACCCTAACCTAAATTCAAGACACCCTAACACTACAAACCCTAACCCTAATTCTCGAAATCCTATCCCTAGAAACTCTTACCCTAATTCAAGACATCCTAACCCCAGAAACCCTAATTCTCGAAACCCTAACCCTAATTCAAGAAACCCTAATCTTAGAAACTCTAACCCTAGAAACCCTAACCCTAATTCAAGAAACCCTAATTCCCGAAACCCTAACCCTAATTCAAGAAACCCTAACCCTAAAAACCCTAACCCTAATTTTAGAAACCCTAACCCTAGAAACCCTAACCCTAGTTAAAGAAACCCTAACCCCTTGTTTACTTTGCAATCATTTCTGACCATTTTTTCTTCCATGGGTGGATAATAAAGGTAATTTACTATGATTTAAAGTAATAAACTTAACATTTTTTATGTCAACCCTTTTTTTTTTCATTTTTGTAGGTAAGGCTATAGTCTTATGTCTTTTCACGGTTTTTACCAAGACACAAAGATCTCATGTATTCCCTTCTAAATCATTTCTGACAATTTTTTCATGTATGGGTGGATAATATAGGTCATTTTCTGTGATTTAGAGTAAGAAACTCAAAAATTTTTATGTCATCCCATTTTTTTCATTTTTGGAGGTAAGGCTATAGTCTTATGTCTTTTCTTGGTTTTTACCAAAACACAAAGATCTCATGTATTCACTTTAAAATCATTTCTGACCACTCTTTATTCCTAATTCAAGAAACTCTAACCCTGAAAACCCTGACCCTAGTTCAAGAAACCCTAACCCTAGAAACCCTAACCCTAATTCAAGAAACCCTAACCCTAGAAACCCTAACCCTAGTTCAAGAAACCCTAACCCTAAAACCCTAACCCTAATATTAGAAACCCTAACCCTAGAAACCCTAACCCTAATTCAAGAAACCCTAACCCTGGAAACCCTAACCCTAATTCAAGAAACCCTAACCCTAGAAACCCTAACCCTAATTCAAGAAACCCTAACCCTAAAAACCCTAACCCTAATTTTAGAAACCCTAACCCTAGAAACCCTAACCCTATTTAAAGAAACCCTAACCCCTTGTTTACTTTGCAATCATTTCTGACCATTTTTTCTTCCATGGGTGGATAATAAAGGTCATTTACTATGATTTAAAGTAATAAAGTCAACATTTTTTTATGTCAACCCATTTTTTTCATTTTTGGAGGTAAGGCTATAGTCTTATGTCTTTTCTCGGTTTTTACCAAAACACAAAGATCTCATGTATTCCTTTCTAAATCAATTCTGACCATTTTTTCTACAGTGGGTGGATAATAAAGGTCATTTACTGTGATTTAAAGAAAGAAAGTCAACATTTTTTTATGTCAAACCATTTTTCCATTTTTGGAGCTAAGGCTATAGTCTTATGTCTTTTCTCGGTTTTTACCAAAACACAAAGATCTCATGTATTCCCTTCTAAATCATTGACTCTAATTCAAGAAACCCTAACCCTAGAAACCCTAACCCCAATTCAAGAAACCCTAACCCTAAAACCCTAACCCTAATATTACAAACCCTAACCCTAGACACCCTAACCCAAATTCAAGAAACCCTAACCCTAGAAACCCGAACCCTAATTCAAGAAACCCTAACCCTAGAAACCCTAACCCTAATTCAAGAAACCCTAACCCTAAAACCCTAACCCTAATATTAGAAACCCTAACCCTAGACACCCTAACCCAAATTCAAGAAACCCTAACCCTAGAAATCCGAACCCTAATTCAAGAAACCCTAACCCTAGAAACCCTAACCCTAATTCAAGAAACCCTAACCCTAAAACCCTAACCCTAATATTAGAAACCTTAACCCTAGACACCCTAACCCAAATTCAAGAAACCCTAACCCTAGAAACCCTCACCCTAATTCAAGAAACCCTAACCCTAAAACCCTAACCCTAATATTAGAAACCCTAACCCTAGAAACCCTAACCCTAATTTTAGAAACCCTAACCCTAGAAACCCTGACCGTAATTCAAGAAACCCTAACCCTAAAACCCTAACCCTAATATTATAAACCCTAACCCTAGAAACCCTAATTAAAGAAACCCTAACCCTAATTCAAGAAACCCTAACCCTGGAAACCCTAACCCTAATTCAAGAAACCCTGACCCTAGAAACCCTAACCCTAATTCAAGAAACCCTAACCCTGGAAACCCTAACCCTAATTCAAGAAACCCTAACCCTAATATTACAAACTCTAACCCTTGAAACCCTAACCCTAATTCAAGAAACCCTAACCCTAAAATCCTAGCCCTAATATTAGAAACCCTAACCCTAGAAACCCTAACCCAAATTCAAGAAACCCTAACTCTAGAAACCCTAACCCTAATTCAAGAAACCCTAATGCTATAACCCTAACCCTAATATTAGAAACCCGAACCCTAGAAACCCAAACCGTAATATTAGAAAACCTAACTCTAGAAACCCTAACCCTAATTCAAGAAACCCTAAACCCAGAAACCCTAACCCTAATTCAGGAACCCCTAACCCTCAAACCCTAACTTCAGAAACCCTAACCCTAGAAACCCTAACCCTAACTAAAGAAACCCTTAACCCCTTGTTTACTTTGAAATCATTTCTGACCGTTTTTTCTTCCATAGTGGATAATAAAGGTCATTTACTATGATTTAAAGTAAGAAACTCAACATTTTTCATGTCAACCCATTTTTTTCATTTTTGGAGGTAAGGCTATAGTCTTATGTCTTTTCTAAATTTTTGCAAAAACTCAAAGATCTCATGCATTCACTTTAAAATCATTTCTGAACACTCTTTCTTCCTAATTCAAGAAACCCTAACCCTGAAATCCTAACCCTAATTTTAGAAACCCTTATCCTAGAAACCCTAACCCTAATTCAAGAAACCCTAACCCTAAAACCCTAACCCAAATATTAAAAACCCTAACCCTAAAACCCTTACCCTAATATTTGAAACCCCAACCCTAGAAACCCAAACCCTAATTCAAGAAACCCTAACCCTAGAAACCCTAACCCTAATTCAAGAAACCCTAACCCTAATAACCGTAACCCGAATTCAAGAAACCCTGACCCTAGAAACCCTAACCCTAATTCAAGAAACGCTAACCCTAGAAACCCTAACCCTAATTCAAGAAACCCTAATGCAAGAAACCCTAACCCTAGACACCCTAACCCTTAAACCCTAACCCAAATATTCGAAACCCTAACCCTAGAAACCCTAACCCTAATTCAAGAAACCCTCACCCTAGAAACCCTAACCCTAATTCAAGAAACCCTCACCCTAGAAACCCTACCCCTAATTCAAGAAACCCTAATTTAAGAAACCCTAACCCTAATATTAGAAACCTTAACCCTAGAAACCCTCACCCTAATTCAAGAAACCCTAATTCAAGAAACGCGAACCCTAGAAACCTTAAATCTAATTCAAGAAACCCTAATTCAAGAAACCCTAACCCTAATTCAAGAAACCCTAACCCTAATATTAGAAACCCTAACCCTAGAAACCCTAACCCTAATTCAAGAAACCCTAACCCTAGAAACCCTAACCCTAATTCAAGAAACCCTAACTCTTATTGTAGAAACCCTAACCGTAGAAACCCTAACCCTAATTCTTGAAACCGTAACCATAGAAACCCTAACGCTTACCTCCAACCTGGAAAAAATGGTTTGACAGGAAGAACTTTAATTGTCTAACTGTAAATCATACTAAAGAAGCTATATTATCCACCCATACAGTAGAAATATTGTCAGAAATGATATGAAAGTGAATAAATGAGATCTTTGTGTTTTTGTTAAAATTCAAAAAAAAACATAAGACTATATTCTTACTTTAAAAACTGTGCTGACAGTAAAATATTTGAGTTTCTTATTGTAAATGACTAGACATCCACTAAATTATACCCCACGAAAGAAAATGCGCTATATTGTCCACCCATGGAAGACAAAATAGTCAGATATTATTTCAAACTGAATAAATGGGATCTTTGTATTTTTGTAAAAATCAAGAAAAGACATAGGCCAAAATGAAAAAAAAAAGGAATGATTGTTGAAAATTTGAGTTTTCTGTCATTTTACCCTTACCCTAACCTTAGAAACCCTCACCCTAGACACTTTTACCCTAGAAACCCTAACCCTAATTCTACAAATCCTAACTCTTCAAACCCTAACCCTGGAAACCTAAACACAAGCCCTTATAGGAACCCTACCCCTAGAAATCCTAACTCTTATAGAAACCCCAATCCTAACCCTAGAAACCCTAACCCTAATACAAACCTTAACCCCAACCCTAGAACCTCTAACCCTTCTACAAACCCTCATCGAAACCCTAACCCTAACTCTAGAAAACACAGTGGGAAAGGGACAGCTCTGCCAGTGGACGGCCATTCCTCATGGCCCATAGGAAAAACATGGGTATACCTGGTCTTTGAACGTTGCTAGAAGACAGGGCAGGAGTAGGAATGTGTAGGAGCTTTTCTTTGTTTGATTCTTCCTGTGAATTCAGTTTGAGTTTTTGTCCTCTGATGAAGCACCAGTGATGCGAAACGTCAGGATTTCCTTTCCTTTTTGACATCTGAGAGTGGAAAACAGTGAACCCATTCAAACAAATATAATTTTAAATGCGTAACATAAGAAATAAAGTATTAGAAAGATTTTAATCTAGCTGGGGAGGGCCTAGTCCCCTGGAACCGAAAGGGGGTAAAACTCCACCCCAAAACAAGTCTCCTTTTTAACAAACTTGAGTGCTGAGGGGCGAAGGACTTTTAAAAGACTTTTGACCAACTACAAGGCCTAATTGGAAAAGTCTAACCTAACAACCTAAAAAGCTTTACTTATCACATTATGAACTTTTTCTATTTACCACATTGATAAGTTAAGCTGCGGGAAACCCGACCAGACTGGACCAGAAAGAAAGAAAAAGGAAGGAAGGAGGCAGGCAGGAAGGCAGGGAGGGAGGAAGGAAGGACGGAATGCTTCAGGATGACAGTAAAGGGGAGAATTTGTGTAGGATTCAAGGCAATAACTCTACAGGGTAAATCCCCTTGGTCCACATCTTAGTAATTTGTCTACCACAAATCAGGCCACAGCCAAGCAATATTTCAAACTTATCCAGGCAACTCACAATGCAAGGATTGTAGAGCATGCAATTGATTAGGGTACTTCTCCTCCAGCAATGATAAAACAGGTTTGAAAATTGACTGATTTTATTAAGCCATCTTCGCCTACTGATGAAACTAAACAAGAAATAATTAGGAAGACTTACATTTGGATGGAGCACAATATGCATATGTTGCAACCAGGACCAGCAACATGAAAGTGACAGGGAGTGGTCCACTGGTCTGGGGTGGTGATTCTCTGATACAGGGTGTCTCCGCTGTGGTAACAGAAATAATCTCTCAGCCTTACGGCATTGCAGATCAACCTATAGAGATTAAAAACATGGTTTCTTTTCATGTACAGGAACCTACTACCAATCACAAACTACCAATAACAACTGCAGTCCAAGTACATCACAGAGAAAGATACCTCCTGAAGATGGCGAAGAGCACGATATACCATCGTCAGATGAAGAAAATCTGGGAGAAGTGAATGCCGCAACTGGCAGACCTCATACATTTGTAACGATTCATACTTAATACTCAATACTCTTACTCCTTCCTTAAGACCTGGTGACTCTAAACCTTAGAAAGTAGTTTAAGGAAAGTTTTACAACTCACCTTTTCTGACAGGACGCTGAAGCTGATATCTGTACATTTGAGCAGCATAAAATGATGAAATCAAGGACAAATTAATGCCAAGGTCATCTGTGAGCGTGAACCACTTCTTTATTTTAAAATGAGGCTACAGAATTAACACAATATATTCCACTGATGTCCAAGCTGTTCAATAAAAATCTCAGTGGGGAAATAACTGCAAACACAATTTTTATATATATAAAAAAAACAAGAGTATGATGGACATGGGGAATGTAAGAAAATAATCTATAAATCATTTAAAGTTCTGTAGACAGTAGTAGAGTTACCGTATACAGTATGTTCTATAAAAGCACTTCTCGATCATTCCAAGACAAATGAACGAATAACCATTAGATCACCTTAACACACTAGAAATCCTCCATCCCATACTTGTTTCATAACCAAAGTAAAAAAAAACTATATGAATGAGAGTACAGTGTTTGTACTGTAGAATTTGTTCATCCAATGGTTAATCCAGTTTACTAGGACATTTACAGTAAATGTAAAGCTCTATGATCTGTTAAAGTGTCAAAGTTCAGTTTTCCCACAAGAGACCAAAGCTATACAGGAAATATACACTCAGCAATTGTTCGAAGATGGGAGGTTGCTGACACAATCGTTATTAAATAGACACAACAATAACAAGACCTTTGCTCCTGAGTACATTTCTATTTGGGGGGAATATGAGCAAGCCGAATGCTGCCTTTAGACAAGGAGACTACTAGAATTACTCTTAAATGTCACAAAGCATTCCATGTTTTTCCAGAATACCTCTCAGGAAGAAAAATGCGAATGCTTATTCATGGCAAAGCTGGAAGTGTGTTGTTGACGACTTTTTCCAGCTTTACACTGGAACTAATGATGGGACGACCACCACTGGCTTACTTACAGGACATTAACTGGTCAGTTCGGACCAGTAAATCGTCTCAAGATTTTTTGATTGTTATTTTTTATTCCAGGAAATATTTATTCCAACACGATTTATTATCCTCTTTTTGCTAGATCTGAATTAAATACATTTTATTACTATTTGTACATTTTATTAATTTCTTGCACAATATGAAACATTAGGGAGTTGTGAAAAACTGAAAATGGAAGCACTCTGTTAGTATACTATTTTCCATTTGATACGAAAACACAGCATTTCTAACTTTCTTAAAGAGCTCAATGAAGAGCATGAGATACACTTTATTTCAGTAAGAACATTCTGGCATACAACTCACAAAAAAACCCCATTCATCCACATTATGTTTAATTAACTTATGAATTAACTTAAATTTCAGATCAGTGGATAACAACCAGTGTTTTACCACCACTTTCGCCTACCAAGACTCGACTGCAATAAAAAAAAAAACTAAAATAAATTAATATAAAGGTAATAAATAAATAGAGAGGTCATAATGAATGTGCGTATGAGCGGATAGACACACAAGTTCATCCCATGTGTGGTACATTCATATAAGACTAAGAGGCACCTTTATCAAAAAATATATATCAAAATGCACGGCATCTATAAAAATATATCAGTTACTACCAAATTCATAGATGTCTTCTGATGCAAAAATTGTACTATATCCTTTGTCATACACGCATCTAATGCACAAAATTGCATATATGAAAGTGGGCATAATTGGTATATTTTCAAATATATGCAGTATATATTTAAGAAGTGCTAAAAAAATAAAATGTCTCACACCCTGGATTTTGAAATGTTGAAACATGTACAGTTTGTTTTGTAGGGGGGAGGAGACCTATAAGGGCTGGTCAGGATCGTCCCGGAAACGGACATCGCAGACGAGGGATAGGTGGTCAGAGGGGTAGCTGTAGGATGGAAGGCGGCCTGGACCGATTTGCTCCTCCGTGGGCAGGTCAAGTACTGAGTCCACTCTGAGCGCGTGCCGTGAGTACCATATGTAGTCCAGGGTGTGGCAGCTCTCTCCAGATGGTCGGATCTTCCAGCTCGTATAGGGCGGCTCTGTTTGCCCATCCAGGCTCAGCTGCTTGTAGGCACTGTCCAGGCCCAGGCTTGAGCTGGCAAACCTCCGGTACACATCCTCGCTGGGCTCAGCGTTGAAGTCGCCGCACACCAGTAGCGGGATCCCGTCGGCGCCCCCTGTGGCTGTCTGCAGGCTCTGCAGCAGGTCTGAGCCCTGGGCGCTGCGCAGGCGCTCCCAGCCGCTGCGCGCCTTCAGGTGGGTGACTGCCACGCACAGGGGCCGGCCCGAGGCCCGGCACTGCAGCGTCTGCACGATGGCCACCTGATTGGTCTTCAGGGCCAGGGCGGCCAGGCGGAGGCTGATGCTGTCCAGCAGCTTGAAGCGGTCGCACTTGAAGAAGAGCGCGCAGCCGTCCGGTCCATTATTGTGCTCCACGTCCAGGCAGGGAGACCAAGGTTTGGGGCAGAAGGTGCTGTGGTATCCCAGGCTGTTGAGGACTGGCTGGAAAGTGTCAAAGTAGTGGTCGACCTCCTGCAGGCACAGGATGTCAGCCTGGTAGGTGAGGATTTCTTCCAGGATCAGGTACTTGCGCTCTGCCCAGTTCAGCGCATCCAGTGGGCACTGTATAAAGCCATCCTTACCCTCACCTAGAGCTGCAGGCACAGGCACAGATAAAAAGAGAGTTATCATTACCGACCATTACCGCTATCAAATCTTAATCATGCGAGGATGATAACACATTTGACACACACGCATTGGTTTATTGGTCAAGGGACCAGTCACTCCAACAGTGGGAAGAGGAAGGTTTCTTTATCAATGATCTCAGAGATTCAATACCATGAACAGGGATGTATGTGCTGGTTTTTACACCATAGACTGCACTTCACTATAGAGTAAGGGCTGTCTAATTCAGTCCTATTGGTATGTCCGTATAAAAGGGCATTTCTGTTTTCTAAATAAATGTTAATTACATGATGTGCTTAAAATCAATTAAGCGGCTGATTCAACCAGTAGTATTTCCATTGAATGAAAATTTTCATATATGCAGGTCTCAACAACAGTTTCTGACCTGACAGTATGACTTCATCATCACTAGGAAGTACTTATGTAATTTTTGTCCCCTGACAGGGTCATTGATGTGGCCTTCAGTCCAGATCACTACAGATGGGAGGGTAGCCAGCTGAACCGTGGTCCGGTGTCGATGACACAATTTTTTTTTTTTGGCGGTGAACCATACCCTGGGCAAGGATGTTCCACTGCATGACCCGAATTGGCTGGCTGTGGGGGGTGCCGTCTCTGGGGAAGACGAAGCCGCGGTGGAGGCGGGGCGGGCGGTTCCGCAGTGCCTCCTCGCACTCCCTCAGCAGCGCGTTGGGGTCGGCAGGCACGGCATGGGCCGCCTCCTCCGCCTCCTCCTCGGGGCAGGGCTCAGGCGGGGCCAGGGGGGCGCTGTTGAGTGGCTGGGCCAGGGCACTATACAGCCTGCTGGTGCTCGTGCCCATGGAACACGCTGTGGGGGGATTGGGAAGAGTAAGAGACTTACCACTCACATAGCAACTCACCAACAAGTTCAAAACTTTCACCAGAATTCAATCAAATAACCGTATTCTCTTTCAGGGTATATGGAATTTGTTCAAAATTGACTTTTAGGCCAGGATTCAATCAACTTTTGTCCTTAACTTTTACATAAACTGAATAACAGTTCTCTAAAACAGTTTGGCAGGTTAATTTTAATGACTGTTCAACTTGCCAAAGCTGGGTGAGGATAAAAACAAAAATCTTGCATTTGATTATGAGCCAAGTTCAAAGGAATTAAAAGAATACATTCCAAAAGACATGTTTGCTCTCTAATCTAACAGAAATACTCTAAGAAACATGGTCCATTATGCAAAGTCTGTTTTGATTGATGAAATACATCCTTTAATACCAAAGCGTAATCCTGGAGCCGGTACGATTTCCACAGACAGGTGTGTTAGTCGGTCATGATCCTGGCACACAGAAAGTACTCCTCAATATTAATCATGATCAAAACTATATACATAAAAAACATTATCACAGGAGTCACACCTACAGCATAGGCCCTACCCCCACAGGCGTCTCAAACGCTAGCATGGGATGGTTTTTGATGGAAAGAGTATGTAATTAGGGTAGACCAATATTTTTTCCCTCTCCTACAAAAATATTTGCAAAGTGTAAATTCATGAAATCAATGAAATCCAGCAAAAATCTGCTTCTTGATCTGTAACAATATTGCCTGTTGGCCTAATCAGATTTGAATGTAATTTAATTTATATGTTGTCTTAGACAGCACTTAACTGCATAATTCAATTACAAGAAGTTGTTTATGCATCTAGTCAGTTTCCCTCAGAAACACAATATAAAAGGACTAAAAATAAAACATTAGAGAACCTCTGTATGATTGAGTTATATAACCATGTGCAGTCAGGCAACACAAATACATAGAAGAGAGGCATTAAAGGGCTTTGTTTAAAACCATTGTACAGAAAAGAGGTAAGTAACAGTGTCATGGATGAACAGAAATCAAAGAAAGCCATTTTGAGCAACTAAAAACGTTTTAATAAGGATTATCAAAGCTGAAATAATATGCAATATAACACCAGTATTTAGGCCTATCCGTACTGTTGTGCAAACCGTTAAACTTTTGTAACGTCAGTAAGTGTTGATTACAATTGAAATAATACATGTACCTAATGGATTAACTAGCCTTACATGGAACCCAAAACGGTTCCCTAAAAGTTTCTCTACAAAGGCAAACATAGACAAACACAACAAGAACAACATTAGTGATCATCCCAACGCAGGTTTAACTTCTGACTACGTTTCACATGCAAAAATCCTGGACCTGCACCTACTGACGTAAAATTTGGACCACGCACCTTGATGGACAGCTGTATCAAAAACACGAAAGCGGCAGCAGAAAGGTAACCTTGTCAGACGCTAAAGAGCAGGCGTTCTGGGTGACAGGCAACAGCAAAACAACAAAACTCAAGGCGATGATAACAAGGGGACAAGCAAGGGGACAGCACCACCTGCTGTACAATGGCAGAATAGCACTCTTCTGTTAGGCCTTCTCTTTTGGCATGTTACAATGCACCTCTACCATGGTGATGAGGACCAATGCAAGGTAGAAACAATGCTCCATTGTCTGTTTTTTTTAATAAGTACACTGCAAAACTACATTTCCACAATACATTCCCCATTGGCAGAATTTCACTCTCAAACAACTCAAACTACTAATGGTCCTTAAAATCTCTACCTGAACTTCTTGCCTTCAGAAGTAGGTCAGGCGATACAGTATGTGGCCTATGAATGCTGTAAAGGAAATTGTAATTCACCAAAATACTGGTTATCTGGCTGGTTAGCTGCAACAAATATACATTATAAAATGGCTGGCCTACAAATTCTGAATGTGGCAAGTGACATAAATTTCAATAATTCTGAATTTTCAGTCTTGTACCAAATTGGTAATCGTTCCATATATGATTGTTCCTAATATTAATATACCACAGTAATTTATGCAACAGCTTTACTAAATTGTTTAATGTCTTCAGTTCTTAAGTCAGCCACTTAGCTACTTGTGTATATATGTAAGCATCATACAAGCCCAGTGGATCTTTCTGTGTATAGTAGCTAACAGACTAGTTAGCATGATAAGAAGGAAAATATAGGCACAGTCCAACTTCACTATACATATCAAAACTACAGAAAAGAGAGGCTTTATGCTAATTGAAAGTCAAGTTTAACAGAAAATGCACCTGTCAGAGTTTCAGCTGGGGATATCTAAACAGCTTACTTACATTAACGTAGAGCGACCGGGATGAATCGAACACGACGGCGCACTGCTCACAAATCACAAACGCCACAGATGAAATGCAGCTGTCGGATTTCCCTCAGCTCCAGCGAATGACAAAAAAGTCCGTTGTTGACACTGACAAAGCCTCTTAGCCCTTTTAGCGATAGCCTAGGGAACCAATCACCAGGACGGGCCAAAGGGAAAAAAAAAGAGGGGGTTCGGTTACAGAGACTTTTGAGCAAAAAGGGACGCATGGGATGGAGTGTTTGGAATTTTCTAGTCCCGCGGCTCTGACTGGACCAGGACTGTGCCAGAGCTTTTATGAATAGGCCTATGTCCTGTTCGTTGCGCACAGACAATGGGCGACTTTCAATATCTGCGGGATTGCGCGGTGTCGGCCGCAGCCCTGCATGCAAGTGACGCGGATTTCTGACTGATTAATAAATTACATTTTCACCAGGCCGCTTGTTTTCATGAGGGTGGAGGTGATTCTGAAAAAATGCCTCTTCTCTCACATGCCTGGAATTTAATGTGATGAAGCCAATTTATCCCACAGCTTAGAACTAACAGGAAACGCAAATGAGCGGCCTACGCCATGCCATTTCGCATCCAGAAAGGGTCATTGTAAACACTCGCCACGCCACTTTCAAAGGTTTTTTTCCTCCTTCGCGGAAGCATTCTAGACTTTGCATCTTCATTCATGTTTTTCTTTTGAAGACGCTCCTCCTCCAAAGTCCACAAGCACATCCCTAGCTCCTGGTCAGGAACTCACCCATCTCTTTAACTGTCAGCATTTCATTTCATGGCCAATACATTATCCTCTGTAAAAAGTACTTAAAATGCTGGTATACATGCCACTAATCTATTACCATCCAGATTACGGTTACACCAATTCTGACAGCAGACCTGGACATAACATGTATTAGCATTCTTTCCATTAATGCACCGGAGTTTTGACAGATACGGATACATTCATGGCAATCCATTCCAAGCTGGTATCTTGTCATGGCACATGAGTGATTGAACAGTTGCAGCAATAATCTATTCACCATCACTAATCAGATTTTTCATTAAATAGAGATCGAATTTCAGCTCCATATAGAGTAGGCCTTAGATTGAGTACTGAGGACAGGATGAGACTCTTACCAACTTCTCTGTAAGAGCTCCAAGATGTGTTAAATATTGCCTTTAAAAAGATGTACTAGACGCACACAAGATCAATGATCTGCAAATAAAATCAGTAAATACGTGGTTTTAATATTACAAAATGTCATGCTGGTTAGCTCATAGTTCACATCCAGTTCACAGTCCAGCCAGAGTGACATAACCCTCCCTGCCAGTCTCTGTGCTTGAGCCAAAATGCCTGAGCAGTTCCTTCAGAACGCTGAAGCTCATATTGTCTGTAATCAGCAAAGAATACCGACATGTCACGTCACGCCATCTTACAATGTTTTCCAGTCATGTCTTGAAAAACCACAAACAGTCATCGTAGCCTAAGGGCTTGAGGAACTGCATCCTCTTACCAGCTAATGTTCTGAAACCTTACATTCCTGCCGGTCTGCTTTGCTCCAAAACCTGTGATCACTGTGCCCAAAGCTCCCTGAAAGGGTCTCATCTTGGTCACATGTCCTGTCTCCTTGAGCCCCCAGTGGCTGGATGACCTCCTTGAAACTGAGTCATTGTCAAATTTCTGCCACTGAGCGCAAGCCCATTGGATGGCACATTTGTAAGTCGCTCTGGATAAGTGACTGTTAAATATCTGAATGTAAATGCAAACCAATCTCTACAAACAGCACCTTGACTCAAAACCTCAGAATCTTTTTGATATCAAACTCCCTTAATGATGGTTGACTTCCCCTGAGTGAACTTTTCCCAAATTAAAAGCCATACCCTCAAAATCCCTCATGCTACTTATCCTAACCCTTCTTCTGTGCCTACCAGGGCATTATATGTTGCCAGCTTGCATAACACCATTACGGCTACTGCTGATGGTGACACTAATAACTAAGCTGGTAACTGCTCTGTGTCAAACCAGAATGCCCACCAGTTCAAAATGCGTCTTGATTAAATAACTTGACACGCGACACTACATTTAGCATAAGATCCCTGACATGCGGTTTCTCTTCAGATCCCCTATTGAACTTAGTAGGACATGTTTTGAGTTTGCATAGTAACAGCTGCTGCTGACTGTGACATCATTACTTGGGTATAAGTTACTATTCCTTGTCTAACCTTTCCAAGTGCACCTCACAAGTTTCTTTGGATAAGTGTCTGCTAAATTATAAAATGTATCAGTGTCTCATTTGGGTATGACTGCCAAATTTCAACTAGCTAGACCTACTTTCAAATAGGATGTTACTGACACATGAATTAGTTGATACAATGTTATGAACGTTCTACAAAGCAAGTTAACATGTGGCCAACCAACTTTTACAAGCTACCACACATATTGCGCAATGACTTCGTGCAGACCTGGTTTTGCAAGTAAAAAGTAGGGTGATGCCATTTATAGAGTGTCATGGAAATGCTGTTGTTAAAAAGTACCTTCACACAGTTACACAATAGTAATCTCATTAACCCAGAGATGCCAAAGTGGACAAGGACACGGTGTCAGTTTCTCCCGTCGCTAAATCACGGATCAGCCTCCCCGCAGATTCTTAGAACTCCGCCGGCTTTTCTCCTACCCCTGGCCTCTTTCCATTGATAAAACTAACTCTGGATCTCTCCAAACTTGTTCTACTCAACCCAGTTCTGAGGGACATCCAATAAGGATGCGAGCGAATGGAGGATCCACATTAATGTAGGACAGAAATTCGTGACACGGGATATCAGGTTAACATGAAAAAGGTTTACCACTTTTTTTGGGAAAACTTAAATAAATGTCTTATTCTGGATCAAACTTGTAATGCCAAGAGAACAAGTGTAACAGATCTGGCCAAAACCCTGGTTGCTAAGGAGAGTTCAGTGTAACCAATAACCTGAGGTTGAGACTGGATTTCAGTGCAGTGCATTACATAATGGAGCATGTAGAAATTTTCGTGGAAAAGCAGCAAGCAACAACAAGGCAAGGGAGACCACGTACGACTTGAAAGTTTTGAAATGTTGATGAAACTGTAAGACAAAAATATTTGTAGGGATTATGCAAGTGTCTTACTGTAAAATAAAGTTTCCCGCACATGAAATGGGACATTTGGAATGCCGACTTTGATGCAAAATCAATACATTGCGTTGATACATGGACATACATGGAGATGCTTAGCCTACTTGAATATGCTTATAATAATCATATTTATTAAATAACGTACAGAAAAGAAAAATTTCATTAGAGGCTTACTTCATTCAGAACCAGTTTTATTAAATGTGGTGAAGGCACCCACAAGGAACGTAATTAGCTGCATGCCTGCTCCATTTTAAACGCCAAGCGTCACAATTTTATGCTGACTCCAGTAATCAGCAAGCCAAGCATGACATGACCTGATCCATCCTGCCTTCCATCAAGTCATGCATTATTAACGAATCCAGGGTATTGAATAATCGGGCAAGATTACACATGACAACTTGTTTCAGATGTCCCAGGACGATTCTGCCGAATTAATTTTCCCTGAGCTTGTTAAAATCACAAACTTAGCTATTGTCGGATTTTCTTAATAAAAGGTATTCCCACCTTATATCATATATCCTATTACTATTCAGTGGAGTGGAATGTCTGTATCTTTTTCTTTGGGAAATAAGCTTACATTCATTAAAAATAGCTTACATTCATTTTTACCACACCCTTCCTTCATGTAAATGAGAGTAGCGAGATCTAACAAGGAACTGACTGAAACAGTCTTTTTGTTAAATGCCATACGACACAAGTCATCTGGTAGGTAATAAAAAGGGTTTTCATCTTTAAAAAACACCATGAGAACCATTTCACAGACAACGGCAAAAAATTTGGCTACACAGAAATATCGATGTACCAAACTGACTTTTAAAAACTCACCTGTACTGGAAGAAGCCAAGACAGGCGATGCTTCTGTAAGTGTCACCGGTTTGCTGTTCATATTGTCCCGGAAGGATTGGTGGTATACACAGGCTGGAGAGGACAGTCTTTTCAGTGGATTTTTAACCGGTGAACCAAATCTGGAGATACAAAGGGCCGGCAAGTCCCTTTGTATTAGACTATAACAAAATCTTGTACTTGACGAATACATTACGTTTCCTTCTCTTCGTGAACAACCAGGCAGGGTTTCGATTTCCACTTACTGTATCAAACTATATTATCCGACAAGAAAACAATTTTTCAACAATTTAAACAAATGCCCGATTTTTACCCTTTTTGTTTGAGGCTGTTAAGGCTGTTCGTTACATTCCAGTCAGCTCCACATCACCCTCAGCTAAAGTTTCACACCGGCCGGCAGATTGCGTGACGTTACCATGTGACGTTTGGAAGGTACCACTACACCAAACCCTTGACAATTAGGGGAGCTGGAAAATGTAATGCAAAGAAAATTTCCACGTTATTATTTCTAATATCATATATCTTCACTATTACGAATGTTTTATCACTGTTGCTGTAATCCTCTAAAATAAACAATTCATAAAAAGACCATTTATGCAGTATTAATAGATATTATTTTACAGGAAACCCCTATTTCTGTACGTATCGTCTGTAATGAGTGATGGCGAATCGATGAGGGAGTGTAATGTGGGTGACTGATAAAGCTACCCAACCTGTTTGAATTGGAACATGACGCACATGAAGCAACGTGCGCCGTTCGCTTCGTCACTTGTCTGGGTATAGACTTAGCCCACGCTACGTGGGAATGTACTGTTCCTGTTAGTAAATCACATCCTGAATATTTTTCTAAAGCGACCAGCAAAGCACGAGCATTAGTTTCATGTTAAAATATAAAGTACGTCTAGGCAGGAATCTTATTTGTGCACTACTTAAACGTATTTACCAATATAACTCATTAATAAATCAAAAGCAACCAAATGAGAAATATTAAAAGGGTAGGGCATTTTAATGAAATTTTCATTGATAGTTTATGTTAATTTTACATTAAATGGTATAATTTAAGAAATATATTTTGCGTTGACAATGTTAGTTTCCTGAGCCTTTTTGTTGATCAGAAAACCATTAAAAAGGCCGTATTTCAAAATGGATGGGTGTCAGTGGAAGAGGAAGCTTCAGTTAAGCTGTCTGCTTCAAAATCTCTAAAATATTAAAAATGATAAATAGGAATGCCACCACTTGTAGCAGTGAGTCATTAACAATTTAACCTCTTAAATGATGTCCAAAAGATGTGGAAAGAACAAATGTACATCCACTGTGCTATTTAACGTGAATCAAGCACAGTAGACATCACCTTACGCATCATGTCAGAGCAATAAACTTACTCTGTCAATGTACAAAGTCCTCTTTTTTTGGAAAGAAGGGTTAATTTCTGTATGGCCACAGCACTCCACTTCTTTGAGCACTCTACACCACACTTGTCAGAACCTCTTTATAAGTCCTTAAAATAGTACTATTAAAAGCATCATGGGAAATGATTCAAAATTGTCATGATCAAACTGCAAATGTAATATCAGAGGTTATCCTAGATTCTTCAGTAAATTCTGTAGAAATCACGCAGTCAGTGTTACCAGAATTATCTATGTTAGTATGTATCTATGTTATAAGTAATTTTGTGTTTGATTAGCTGTAACATTTAATGTATGATATCCTGGCATGATTGAGTTCTCATTTCTGATTGGCTAGAACACATTCGTAAGTTTTGTTAACAGAACACCTGTGAAGTAGTTACAATTCAATACAGTAAATACACTGTTCATATATCAAGCCCTATTTATTACATGAAAAATAACATGAAAAGACGTACTGGATATGATTGCCATGTGGCATATACTGTCTATGACATGAGAGAAAAGAATAATTACAACACAACCAATATAAATATGATGATTCATATTGTTATTTTTTATTGTTGAATATGACAATGTGTCAATGCTACATAACCAGGATTCATTGATGGCTTGGCAAATGTGACCAACACATACTTTCTACCATAGGTGTACACATACTATTCAATAAACCTCTTCAGCTTTGGTCACGATCCCTTTTAATACAAAGTGTTTCTTGTTCTACCTCTATGATTTGTACACAATGGCATAATGGATGAAGAATGAGCAAAAGACCAAAAACTGACTAGGGGCAAACTTCAGACTAGGGGCAACACTTGAGTGCATTTAAACTTTAAAAATACATCATACTTAGTGATACGCTGTGCTTAATTACACACATTGCCATGTGTATGTGTGGAAATGTGAGTGACAGAAACAATAAAACTTCTTTACCCATCTTTGACACGTAAACATAATGCTTTGGATTTCAAACAGAGCCTTTTCAAATGTAGTGATTTGAGATCTCCATTTCAACATCAAAACCGGATTCCCTTCTCTCCTACTGTGCAGTTTTTCATCCCCCTGGTCTTCTTTTTTTGCTTGTGCACCCCCTGAAAATTCCTACGGACATCTGCCAATACACCTCTCTGGCTCTCAAACAAGAAACGGCCCAGAGTGTCAATGCTGGATTTTTCTTCCTCTGTGTTTGCGAGATTGAAAAGGCCCGCCTTAGAAATTCCCTTTAATGAAGGTTTCTTATCCATTTCCATTCTCAGTGCTTTACACACTTGCACTTTAACTGTTTTCTTAGTTGCTTGCACTGCACTCAGCAGCACCTGCAGAGCTTTTGGGTATACTGGGTTCTCTTGGAGCCTCATCAGAACCTCCGTTATGAACAAGGCCATCATATGGAGGATGTCAGATGACCCTTTTAATGCTTCACTGCTGAATGCTCTCAAACAATCAAGTTTCCGGTGTGTCTGCATTCCCCTGTTGCCTAATAGCCAATGCAGAAAGTCATACAGTATAGACATCACTGAAATGGCGTATTCAGTAATGCTAAAACTTTGGCCGTCCGCCACATAGGAGTAGCCACCAGTGTGCAAGGAGACCAGCTGAGAGTTTTCCTGGAAAACGGGAGAGCCGGAAGACCCATGCAGAAAGTTTGTCATGTAGGTGATCAGACTTGGATTGTCCATTAATTTAAAATCCCATTTTTCCTTCAGCAAAGACCCTACTATGGCTGCAAGGTGTCTAGGTTTCTCTGTAAAATGTTTATCAAAAGCCATGGGCCGTTTGTCATGTTCAATGATGGAAGTGGCGCACATTTTTTTCCTATCCTTCCCTGGGTGGCCGATGATGTAGATCCGGCCCTGCTGTTTGGGATGGCCGCACTTGCTAAGCAGTGCTGGAGGTAGCAGTGTTGGTGGTAGATTCTCTGAGTCAACCAGTTGCAGTAAAGCATAGTCCAAGGGCTGGTTTGATGCATCAAAACCCTGTTTATAAGCAGTTACGTTTTCCTCAACGGGAATTTGCCTGCAAACCTGAGACAATTCTTCAAATGCGACGGTAACTGGCTGTGAGAGCTGCCAGGTGTCCCCTCTGAGGATGTCCCTGACGACATGGCCGTTGGTCAGGATGTGCTTGTGAAAGAGGTGGAGGCCAGTGGCGCAAGGTGAACCGTTAATGCACACCTGACAGACGGATTTACTCAGTTCCAACAGATTATTCATCTTTGACATTTCCATCGTGTATGTATTTTCTCCAAAGTTGTGGACATCCATTCCCTCGTCAATCTCCATCCGCTCATCGATCTGGAAGAAAGGAATAGTAATTTTATATCATCTACCTGTATTTCTTTTGGATTGACTCTTATTTAGGTCACATTTTATTAAAACTAAGCTGAGATCAAAACGCAATGTCAAATCCCTCACCTGTCCTGTTGTTGCCTCCTTCACATAAACACTGGTTGATGATGTGGTTGAGGTGTTTGTATTTGGCTGAAAAAATACAGGTTAAATAGAGGTATAAATTATCTTAAATCTTATCTTAAATAACCCTGTCATTTTCTTTAGGCTTTCATTTAGTTCTATTACCTTGTATTTATTCACCAAATTTAATTATTATAACTATGTAATTTGCTAATATAAATAATATTATAAATAACAGTATTTAATAATGCATTCCACAAATTTTTGTACATATCAACTGTAATTAGATGTTTTGTAAAACCAGTTTAGTTAAGAAGAAATGACTTAATGATGATGTCTTTTGCATCAGTTTTATTTCCACTCCTGTACTTTTGGTAAAAGTTTATTCTACTGTATTGTTATCACAGCTTTGTAAGTGACTCAGCATTAGCTGGGACAGAGCATCCGCCCTTCTGGGTTCTGTTGAGTAACAATGTACTAATCCAGCAAATCCTAATTTAGCCCTGCACTATATCTTGGCTCTGGGATGTGACTACAGCCAAGAGCAAAAGTTCAAGACCTGATTCAAGACCTGTCAAGTGTACATTGTCACTTAAAACAACTGGCTTTGGCTTTTCATTGGTAATTACTAATAATAGCTGACTATATATAAAATAATCACTATTAACAGAACTTCAAAGCAACATGCTCTTATTAGCTTCTTTTACCTTTAGGTGTTGTGGGATTGTGGTCTGATTGGCAGCCCTGAGTCTCCTTCTTATTGGTGTCTGTAAGAAATAAGAAAAATAATGGAAAATTATATTAATTAATGAAAATAGTTCAGGCTACAAAGTCATAATTCAAGGACTGAATATGCACGAAATGGATTGTAGATCAATTCATAGAAACTAGTTGTATCAAAACAATGATTGGAACTTTGGCACAGCTTTGTGGGACTGCCTGGTGCCTTATCCTTTTATGTGGTCCAGTGTGTGGATTTTGGTATCAAAACCTGAGAATGACAGGAAAGCTGATAACTGAATATGGGCACTGACTTATGAGGAAGGTGATATTTTCTGAAAATTTGAAACATAGTCAGATGTACCATAAGAAAACATGTCAAGAGTAGATTGTCACTTAATCCAACTGGCTTTGGCTTTTTCATGGGTTACAAAAGAGGACACAACAGTACAATGTTTCCATGTTATTTCAAATGTCCCGTGTTCAGTAGAATTCAGTTAATAATACTACTGTTACTATGTGTCAATGACCCACGTGATTATCAACAGAGTAAAATTAAACTTGGTAATTCAATCAAAGTATGTGCGCTGTTACCCTCTATTACTAATCATAAAATATAAGAAGAAGAGAGAATTTTACCCCTGGATGTTTCCTAATTTTTGTTGTTCGTCCATCTTGAAATCTGTTAGTTCTCCGTTTCTGTAAGACATCAGAGGACAGTGTCTTAGCAGTGTAATCAACCAGAGGAAAAAACAGTCGAGTAGATTTCTAATGGAATCCAGATGTGGACTATTTTTCATGTTTCCATTTAATAAGGTTGCTCTTTCTTATTAATTCAGAATGCTTTAATATAACTTCACTGTAAAATATTTCTACAAAGGGATTCTCATACTTTCAAGTATCACAGTACATCCAATGAACAGCGTAGTAGACTGTACATTAGCTGGCAGAATGTTTCACGTAGCTTCCAAAACACTCAATGTAATAATGTAATTAATTACTAATAATAGCTGACTATATATAAAATAATCACTATTAACAGAACTTCAAAGCAACATGCTCTTATTAGCTTCTTTTACCTTTAGGTGTTGTGGGATTGTGGTCTGATTGGCGGCTCTGAGTCTCCTTCTTATTGGTGTCTGTAAGAAATAAGAGAAACAATGGAAAATTATATTAATTAACGAAAATAGTTTAGGCTACAAAGTCATAATGCAAGGACTGAATATGCACAAAATGGATTATAGATCAATTCATAGAAACTAGTTGTATCAAAACAATGATTGGAACTTTGGCACAGCTTTGTGGGACTGCCTGGTGCCTTATCCTTTTATGTGGTCCAGTGTGTGGATTTTGGTATCAAAACCTGAGAATGACAGGAAAGCTGATAACTGAATATGGGCACTGACTTATGAGGAAGGTGATATTTTCTGAAAATTTGAAACATAGTCAGATGTACCATAAGAAAACATTCACATGCCATTTGGGCTCCAGCATGTTCACAGTTTTGCCAGTTTCCATTTGGTTGCTTTTGACCGTAATTATTCAAATAGACTGAACACATCAATCGGCGAGAAGGCATTAAGGGCCAGATTGACTGAAGGATTGCAACTGCTTTTCAGGTGTAAAAGCAGCTGCTAATACGTCTCAGTAATTACGTGCAAATTACTAAACAGTCGCAATAGGTGAATATCACTATTAAAATTGGATTTGCGGTGACTACGTCACTTTGCGACTTTCCTCTTGATACATAGTAAAATCTGTTCATGCATATGTATGCCTGGGGTGAAAGCATGAGGGTGAAGTATATCGTATTTACACTTTATCTTTGGTAGATTATTAACTTTAATTACCGAAAGTAAACTTTGATCCATGTTTGAAGTACATAATTAAAGTATACTTTTACTTTAAAGTTTAGTTGTAGAACTGAAATCATATTTAGATATACATTCAAAAAATGATATACTGCCTATTTTGAAATAAGGTGCATCTGTGTTCAGAAGGTGACAAGGCACTCAGTTCTCAAAGAAATAATAAAGATTGCAAGATGGGTCAGAGGATTTGGCGGGGAGCTTAGATCTGTTTTGAAAGTGGTCTCCCTTACAGTCACAGCGAAACATCTCTTTGATAGATCAAAGAAATGACCTTAATGAGTTTAACAAAAATCATTTTAGTGATTTAAGGGTTAACATACCCTGTGAGATTTACTTTCACTTCCCATTTCTCAAAACTTTGCTTTTAGGTTTACTTGTAAAACAATTCACAAATCTGAACATGCACTTCCAAGTCACATTTTTACAAAATGTTATTGCACTTCTTGGAGGTACAAGTTAGAAGCAGCTCCTGTCAAAAACTGTTCATATTTACCTTGTAAGGTCCCGCGTTCTCCATTGTCTTGCAGAGGACGAGGTACAGCTGGATTAAAAAAACAGATGTTGCATAACATTATGGATGACAAGCCAAATACTGTATTACAGAGATAGTTGGTCTTTTATTAACTTGATTGAAATAAATGTTTCTTTACTTATTTTCATAAGGGTTTTTTTGTTCGGTGCTGTTGGCTGTCTGTACGAAAGCTGACTACATGTATGCAAACAAATATACTCACAAACACACATGCTTGCACAATATATGCACACAAATTCTTACAAGAACTAGTTCTGTTGAAACACTGATATGCATAGAAACCCTTCCAAAAACATACCATTTACAGATACATTGAAGCAAGCACACAGGCATTTAAAACCCCACTTAACTGTACTTGGTCTTACCTCAGCACTATCTGCGCTCACTTGTGGTTTTCAGAGGCTAATTTAGCACTTCAGTAGGTGTAGAACAATCTTGCAAAACTCGCAATCAAGATAGCTGTATCATGTTAATATACAGATGCCACAAACAGGCAGAAGTTAAGTACAATTATCCTAAATTCAACTGCATGTCATGATATAAGGACATGTTCAGTCTTTAGTGGTAAGACAACAATTGCAGAAGTTCTGCTGCACAGCTCAAAAGCCATTACAGGAAGTCTTTAACAATCATATTCCTGGCGGGAATGAATAGCCAATCATATTTATGGCGGGAGTGCCACACTAATTCTCAGTGGAGGGAAAAAAATGGAGGGAGTACGTACTGCTGCAGTGTCTTAACATGCTGTTCATTGGTAAGCCCTCAGTTTTAAAGAGCTTAATATCCTAATGTAGTTTTTACAAACTCTATTAAAATGATTGATGATAATCTTTGACTGTATGCATATACATTCAGATGTATTGCATGCATGCCAGTTGTTATTTGTTACATAAATGTTGTAGTATAACAGATAAGGGTTAAGGAAATTTAATTGATTGTTGACCTTAGGTCACATGACTGTCCGAAGCCGTCTGTGGATACTAGACTACAGCTAAAGATGTTTGCGTTAAGGAAATTTAACAAGCTTTTATTCGATTGTTTTAATCTGTTGGTTTTGCTGCTCCATGCCCAGTCAGGCTGGGTGACTGCAGATACTTGAACAGAGAATATCATTGATATTAAAATTGAGGGTATGTCTGCACTGTGTAAAGTAGCGAGGGGTTGTCGTCACATGAATCAGCAGAGATTCTTCTTCTCCTGGCTTGCTGCTTATGAAGTAGGCTGGAATTGTTGCTTTGGGAGATCAACTAGTTTGGTTGAAGTTTGGGTTGTTGGGAAAAGGGGTAGAAAAACAGGTAAAACAAAAGAAAAAAATCAGAGCCATGCGATAGAATAATTTACCATTTGTTGAGTTACAAATGTGTCGATACATTAGATACCACTTCTCACTGAAACTACCCTGATAACAGGCACATTTGTTTAATGTTACTGCAATGTAACTTGTTTAATGTTGTGCATTAGTCATGGATACTTGAATATAACCTTTTCAGTAACTGTTCTATTCCACTCTTATGTCAATATTGCCCTCTGCTGGTGTTTTACTGGAATTGCATAAAATTAACTACTCTCAAGGATGACTGAATACATTTCAGTTAAGTAGGCTTATATTTTCTTTACATTAGTCCATGTGCTGAAACCATCTCTTGCATAAACATACATAAATAAAAATTTGGTGGTCAACCCTGACACATTCCATTCACAAGAACAGCAATCGAGAAAAAGCTAACAAAAAGTACACGTCATGTGTACTTCCTCATAAATGGTGATTATTCTTTATCGCCATAGTTGCATACACAACTCAGGCTGTGGAATCAGTAACAGCGAGTAGTCTATAGGTTTACCCTTTATGACTATTACTATAATACATATTACTATAGTAATGTATTTATCCATCAATTGACCATTAATTAATTTATTAGTTTGGCAGAATGGATACTTTTCCATAATTCTCATTACAGAGGATGAAAGAATACACATAAAAGGTAACTGAAAACTAGAAATGGCATAGTTAGACTGCAAAGGAACATTCCTCAATCTAATACTTCCTGCAGCAACATTGGCAGGCAACAACTACTAGCAAGATACAAACAGTCTGATATTGAACTTTATTCAAAATGGAAGTTACACTAATGTTAGTCTCATGACTAATGCTCAGAGTAGATTAGCGATGTACAACTTCCCCATTTTGTAAAATGACCAGAAAATTGGTTCTTTTCAGTAGATTACTTCTTCATACTCTGAAGCATGTATCCTATATGCTATTATGCAGGCAAGGGAGAGAAAAATGCTGTTGCTAGTTAAAACAGTATATACATATAATACATACAGTATATAATGTTGTAAATACCCCCCAATACCCTGTGTTGAACACCAAATATGTATGGCGTGGAAGTGTGAATTCAAGAAACATATCTTTAAATCTTGTATATTTTTCTTTCTTTTGTATTTTTATATTTTATACCTTTCATACTTTTATATAAACTTTAATGAGTGCTTAGTGGAGAAAAATCTGTGTAGATACGTTCTTCTTGCATCTCGGAAGAGTGTCCTTAATGAAACTGGGCCCTCTTCCAAACGTGTTGGCCCCAGTAACCCATGTACTGATAGTGTTTTGCTGGCTGTTGGGAACTTAAGGAGTGAATATTGCATACGTATTTTGCTGGAGACGGTACCATCCACAGTACCATCCTGGGTATGTAACTCATTTACATAATATGAGAACAAATAGAATGTAATTGGTTAATTCTGGCTGCATAGGAAGTGGTACCACAGATGTACCATTTTACAATAGGCTGTAGAAATGCTGTAGGGCTGAGCCTTTATTCTTTATAATCTTGTGTAACCTATTGTTCAGAGCGCTCCTGATCCTAACACTTAGGTGAAGGGACCGCCCCACAAATCTGTGTGAATAAAGCTTTGATATACATCATCTCAGTCTCATGTCTTTAAGAACTTTACGAAATGTTTCAAGAGCACTTTGGTTAGTTCCCAAAACTATGCCTCATTTAGAACCTTTGGGTATATGATGTCATCTCTGAGCCTCATCAAAACCTTAATGATCAACAGGGCAATCAAATACATCACATCATGTGACCTCTGTAATGCTTCAATGCAGAATCATTTAAAAAAATAAGGTTTTTGCTGAGTTTCTATCACTTTAAAATGTAATAGCTGATACAGAAAGTCCTTCAGTATAGACATACTAGGAAT